>QFDD01003319.1:0-21018 GCA_006871305.1 Vachellia collinsii | reverse complement strand
TAAAATTTAGTTTAACCCCCCAAATTACATACTATACTGCGGTAAATATGCCTTATCTAGCGTCACCAAAATCTCAGGAATGGAACATTCTCCTCTTTGTGGGAGCTTTTAACACTTTAAACGTGTGTGTTTGAATTAATGGTAAAAAGTGCTTTTTCAATGTGATTTATAATTTACGAGATAAATATATGTAAATAGTTTTATTTTGAATTGTATGAACATAGTTTTTCAATGCTAATATGAACAAAGCCAAACCCACCTCTCCGTGAAATCTTTGAAACCTTCAACTGTTGAACCGAGGGGTTCGAACAACGATGTTTTGGTAAAGCACTCAATTCTACGATGTCACCTATCCACTTACCCAGCATGTAATGCTTACATGATTCTTGAGTCACCTTTCCATTTTAAAAATGCTGTTTTCACTTTCAGAAGATTCTGTAAATTCCCAGTTTGACGACACACCATTGTTCAGTCACTGATATTTGACAAGAAGGCAGGCCAACTTTTCTTTCAAAGATAAATTTTACAACTGAGAAGATGATTAAAACAAAAATAAAAGTAATTAATTAAAATTAAAAAGTGCATATGTACGAAGAGTTTTTTCCCCAGTAAATCCATTTGTTTTAATTTTTTGAATTGTGTTTCCCCATTTCTGTTTATATACCATATGAATCAAATTCAAGTACTTTAGAGAAATTAAATATGAATAAATTTTCTCAAAATATTTTTTACATTCATGTTGACTTGAATCTGTGATTTTATACTTAAATGACAATTACCTTTTTATTAGAAACCATTATATATTGTTGGTTTTGATTTTATAATCAATCTATTTTCAAAAGGTAACTAATATTTTAGCAATTCTTGAAAAGTTAGCTTTGTGATACCCCATCTCTAATATTCATGGATCAGCTTCTTATCATGCCATCTTTCTTTATAAATGTAACCTAACTCTTAGGATCTTTTTTTATAAAGAAAAATTCCAAAAGTTACGTTATATTTATATAAATATTTCTTTATAATTATAACCTAACTTTTGGAATATTACTCTCCATATTCACCAAGGGCATGTGGCAAAAGGATTACCTAGTATTTTTGGGTGATGTCTGTGATATTAATTTTACCCTATTGATATATAACAAATATAAAAGAATGGAAAAGGGGAATAGAATGAAAAAAGTGATTTTCTTATATGTAAAGTGCCTTTTATGCCACCAAATAAATAATTCATAAGAAAAATAAATGTTTTTATAAAAGGACGAGATAAGGATATTCATTGAATATTGATAACATAAGCATAACAAATATTGCATATAATGAGTTATGCACTGAACAAAAAAAAGATTCCTTTTCCATTAATTAAATTATCATATGTTGTGCCATCTTATCTATAACATGAGAATTTCAAGATTCTAAAAGCTCATTTATGATTTTTTTTTTTAACATTTCTAGCAATCTCTAACCAACCAACAGGCTGTACAAGGCAAGACAAAAAAATTCAAACAAAATTGTGACAATTTTTTTTCCTTTCACCAACATGATCTTTTAAAACAAACGGATTCACATTGAAAAATGCACATGTACACACACTATATGGATTCCACACTCAGATACCACCACTATTGTAGGATATAAATCATTTAGTAAATAATTCATAAATTATACTTATCTCGCATTATCAGTCTGTTTATCGTACAAATGTCTTCAATGATTTGTTATGGCAGCTATATATATATATATATATATATTGTATAGTAATAACCAAGAAAGAGGAAATAATTTGAATACCTTGTAAAGTAATATCAATAATTTGAACTCATTTGTAAAGTAGGAAATAATCTAAATTTGTTGAATTCATATGTAAAGAGGGTTTATATATACATGAGTGATGAGCATACGCATTTATATCTATTTAATACTATTAATTGATTAATACATGATTGATTGCCTAATCTTGACCAATCCCTGATTTGTCCTCTGAATATATACAAAATCCTTAATCATATAATTCTAACAACACCCTCAAGTTGGAGCATATATATCTATCTTGCCTAACTTGTTACAAAGTCCCACCCAATGCTTTTGTCAGGAGATCACTTAATTGGTCATTTGATTGCACATATCCTGTAGAAATGAAGTTTTCATTGATCTTGTCACAAATGAAATGACAGTTAATTTCAATGTCTTTTGTACGCTCATGAAACACGGAATTAGAAACTATGTGTAGGGCTGCTTCTTTCATCAGTTGGAAAACTCATATGATTTCCTGTGCTGACTGAGACATAGCTTTAAATGCTTCTTGTGCACTTGATACACTGGACTTTGGTTCAACCATAAAGAACAATAATCAAATGATTACACCCAAATAGTAAACAACAAAAGAGTTACAGAGAAACTCAGAAAGGATAAATGAATTTTCAATTCTCCAAACAAAAGCAAACAATGCTTCTAACAAATAACAATAACAATACTAAGGCTAACCAAATTCTCATAATGCTTTTACAAACTAGAAACAACTAGAAAACAACACAAACGTCAAAACAAAATCAAAAAGGTCAAAATCTGAACTAAAACCTATAGAGGGAGATCACAAAAAAGGATATGTAATACTCTCCCACACGTCTCTTAAATGGAGGACAAAAAATCAAATAGCATTGATAAATCGAAATAGGTTTTGATACCATGTAAAGTAATAACAAAGAAGGAGGAAATAATCTGAACTCCTTATAAAATAATATCATAGAAAGAGAAAATAATCTAAACTCCTTTGTAAAGTAATATGAGAGAGTAAAGAAATAATCTGAACTCTTTTGTAAAGTAATATTAAAGAATGAAGAAATAATTTGAACTCCTTGAACTGATATGTACACAAAGAGGATTTATATTTATAGGAGTGGAGAGCCTACGCATTTATGTTTATTTAATGCTATTAATTGATTAATTCTTGATTGAATGCCTAATTTTAATCAATCCCTAATTTGTTTACTCAATATATACAAAATCCCTAATCATATGATTCTAATATATATGATTGAATATGTAAGCTATTACGTAAGGATCAGTTCTTAAGATGATTAATGATTAAATAATTTGCACTAACAACAATAATATATAGTGATAAGTTTACTGAAAGTTAGGCAAATATTAATGGTAGGGAGGATTTGGATAAAACCGATTGATCCACTTAATTATTGGAATGCACGATTGAGTTTGCCGGCCAGCCGCCGCGTGCACTTGAATCTGTCTCTTTTCTATGAAATATAATGTAATGTAAATTATTTCCTATTTTAATATGACGTGTGTGTGACTTTACTTGGTTGTTTTAATTAAAATATTATATAGTTCTGTACAGAGGTTTAGGAATATAAATCCATTTATTTATTTTTCTTGAAGATTTAGAAAGCTATATAAATTGATATATTTATAATTTTTAAATTAATTTTTCTGACATATAAATTGATATAATCTCACGATACAAATAAATATTTTAAAATTTATAATTTAAAGTAGTTTATTTAATTTAGTGAATCCTAAAAAAAAAAAAATTAGCCATGGTTTATACCATATACTAACTTCTTGCATCCGAAAGTTAAAATAGCCTCATATTTTGCTCCACTTGTTATTTTCTCACTGGATTCTTCATATTGATGAGAAAATTTTGTGTTAATTAAACTACAAAAGTTTCGTTTGTTTGATTTTTTTTTTTGGTGAAAATTCGTATTTTTGATTTAAATAGTGAAAACTAGTGGAAACCACGCGTTAATTAGCTCATCAGAAATCGATCAAAAGTCAAACCATAAAAATCGAGACACATGCATGCACGATAAATAAATTGATTTGCTCTTTTATTGTTTCTTCATTAGAATTTCATGGGCTTGTCAGCATTGAGGCAAGTACAGTGTCAACGACACGCGTGTAAAGAAACAGTGAATGAAGAGATTGGTGGTTAAGACGGCGACGACGTGCGTTTTATCAATATATAGATGAATAAACATGTGGACGACAATAATGCTTTTAGTGAAATTTGTGGAACTTGAATCTCATCAAATCCTTCGAAAAGGCCAAATGCTTTTGAGGGAATAAGATATCTTCTCTTTTATTTTGTTTTCTACCAATTTCTCAATTGAGGAAGAAGACAACTAGCATTGTGTTGTGGTCAAAAAAAAAAAAAAACTAGCATTGTGTTTATCTTTTCCGAAAAGACAACTAGCATTGTGTTTATCTTTTAGGAAAGATATTGTTAAAGCAAGACAATAGTGGACAACGCTTTTGTTCAATTTCGTAACATATATAATCTCACACTAACTCCAACCCTTATAATTATATTTATCATTTATCACCAAATTAATTTTTCTGGTGTATGAATTGAAATATAATATAATAATATATAAGTATTCTATAAAATTAGTTAATTAAGTCTTATATTAAATTATATCAATTCTCTCGACTAAGCGAGAGTGTTTTCTCTCTGGAAGGGAGAGTAGGGTTTGAGCGAGGCCCTTCTCGCCGAAGGTGCGAGCGAGTCTGTAAGGAGTGGTTGAGCGCAGCCTCTGCAGAGGCGATAGAAGAGGTGTACGAGTGGTTCCCCTTCATCCCCACTGGGTGAGGGGAGAGAGAGAAAATAGAGCGTGCTTCGAAGCGACCAAAATTGCCAATGGAAGATCTCGAATGGAAAGTGCCAGAGAACAGTGCAGCGCTGAATGTTAGACCAGTGGCAAAGAAAGCGATCCACAAGCCAACGTTCCGCTCTTTGGCAACTAAAATATGGAATGTGGTAGGGAAGATGAAGATTGAGGACTATGATGATAACCTGTTCCTGTTCAAGTTTGATAAAACAGAGGAGGTAGAGAGAATAATCCGCGATAGTCCGTGGAGCATCATGGGGCATCACATTGTGGCTAGGAGCTAGCCGACATGGCTAGCCTTCAAAGAGGTCAATATGCAGATCGGCGACTTTTGGATTCAATTTCATGGAGTTCCCCCAGACGGTATGGTTTTAAACAATATCTTTAAGTTTGGGTCAAGGGTTGGGAAGGTGAGAGCAGTTGAAAATCCAAGGAGGAATGGGAATATTACTCGAAGTTTCCTAAGAGCTAGGGTAGAGGTGAATCTAGCTGAGCCTCTGATCTGTGGCTTCTACATTGTTAGGTGAGATGGCTCAGAAACTTGGGTGGATATTAAGTATGAGAGACTTATACACTACTGCTACACATGTGGAAGGGTAGGACATGAAACAAAGAACTGTGAACAAGCAAGTAGGTATGCCCTATGGAGGTGGTATGGGAGTGCCGGGAGCAAGAGTGCTAACAGAGGTGGTGCACGTAGATAAGTTGGAAGAATTGCTAAGAAGAGAGGAGAGTAGGGAGCAATTTGATAGGGAAACAGCAACGGACGAAGGGTCAAACAATGTGAACAATGAAGAATATATGAACACAGGAAGTGATGAGGAAATGGCAGGGAACCAAGAAGGTTGGGAGAGTGGGATCCTAATTGAACCAGTAGAGCCAAACAAAGTAAGTGGGGGAAGGAAGAATATACAGAAGTCATTTGAAGCAGTGGAAAAAAGCCGAAATGAAGAAGGAAAAATAAAGAGAACTAAACAAGAAATGAGCAAAAGTACAGCAAGGGATCCTCTATCCAAGAGTGCCTATGCAATTAGCTCATCCAGTATAAAGTGTATAGTGGAGCTTCCACTGGAAGATACTGGAGAAGGAAAAAATACAGCGGAGAATAGAATGGTACTGTGGACACCACCAATGGAGGAGGAGGAGTTAGCAGGAAAATTAAAGGGAGTAAGCTTGAAAAGAGGAGGTGATGGAAATTGGCCCTCTCCAAATGCAAAGAGGAGGAAATATGCTCATCAGGAAGAAAAGCAGTCAGCTGAACTTATTCCACTGGGTGAATGCTCTTTTCAAGTGGGAAAATCTCCACTAAGAATAGGAAAAGGCAGGAAAAGAAAGCTGAATATAGCAAGAGGAAGGAGCTTGGAAGGGTTAGTTGAGGTACCTATTGGAGTGGTGAATACAATGGAAAACGCAATGAAGCCAATGAAGTGGGGCAGTAGCACTTTTGACCAAAAAGAAGAGGGGCATGGTGGCTGGCCGAAAACAGCCACCATGAAGCCATGAGTGTTATAGCTTGGAACTGTCAAGGCCTAGGTGCTACCTTGACAGTTCGACATCTAAAGCACCTAGTAAAGAAATACTCGCCTGCTATAGTCTTCCTCTCAGAAACAAGAATGAAAAGAGGGAAAATAGAAAGAATAAGAAGAAAATTAAAGTTTGTTGACAGCATGTATGTGGATCCGATTGGGCTCTCTGGTGGCTTAGCGCTGTGGGTAGTAGCTGATGTGAATGTAGTGTTTGTAAGTAGTACGCGAAATTATATACAAGTCAAGGTGAACTATAAATGTGGAAATCAATGTGGATATGTCACATTTGTGTATGGACCCCCAGAAAGGAAGGACAAAAAGGAATGGTGGGCCAGAATCTCCCACTTAAACCCTGGTGCCAATACTCCATGGATAATGATAGGAGACTTCAATGAGTTGTTGTATAGCTCGGATAAAGTTGGGGGAAGGAACTGTGCTAATAGAGATCTGAGGAACTTTCATAATTTTATGGATGACCTGGGAATGATGGAAATTGAGTTAAAAGGAGGGAGTTTCACTTGGTTCAATAAGAGGGAAGGGGAAGACTTCATAAAGGAAAGGCTAGACAGAGTGGTTTGCAATTTAAGCTGGAATAACTCATTTCCAAAGGCTCAGGGATTTATTTTAGAGGCAATAGGATCAGATCACTGCCCAGTACTTCTTTATGCTGAATATGCTGAAGCCAAAACGCCTTGGAGATTCAGGTTTGAATGTAACTGGGTGGATGAACCTGAGTTCTTGCAACTGGTCCAAGAAAACTGGAATGGGGATGGCAGTAAAATAGATTTAATTGCAGACCTGGAAGAGAACCTGGGGAAAATAAGGAAAATGCTGGTAAAATGGAGTAGGGAGAAATTCTCAAATAACAAAAAGCTAATGGATGAGCTACTCAAACAATTTAGGCAGTGTTATAATGGTGATTGGGGCTTAGAGGAGGCAAGGAAGGCAGGAGAGATTGCTACAGCACTAGAAGCATTATGGGAAAAAAAAGAAAAGTATTGGGCACAGAGATCAAGAATACAGTGGCTGAAGTTTGGAGATCAAAATACAAGGTTCTTCCATCAAACCACAATGCAAAGAAGGAGAAGGAATAAAATTTTAAGAGTACAAAGTGAAGGTGGTGATTGGCTAGAAAATCAAGAAGATATAGGGAATGCTTTTGCCAAGTATTACAAGGAGTTATTTTCCACTGAAGGGCAGCGAGACCTCAGCCTCATCCTACAATTTGTGGAAAAAGTAGTTACAGAGGAGATGAACAAAGATGTTATGCTACCAGTAACAAAGGAGGAAGTGAAGGATGCAGTCTTTCAATTGGGTGCACTAAAAGCTCCAAGACCTGACGGCTACTCAGGAATTTTCTATCAAAAAGCTTGGGAAGTGGTTGGTGAACAGCTGGTCCTTTTAGTACAACAATTATTTGAGAAAGGCCTCTCTTTAGAAAGGATAAATGTAACAGATCTGGTCTTAGTTCCTAAAACGGAAAATGCAGAGATGCTAAGTCAGTTTAGGCCTATAGGTCTGTGCAACTTCTCATACAAGATATTCTCGAAAGTAATGACAAATAGAATGAAGGGGTTGATGAGCGAGATAATATCCCCAAACCAGCGAGCATTTGTTCCAGGCAGGCTGATCTTTGACAACATTCTGATAGTGCACGAGGCTTTCCACTACTTGCTGGTTAAAAGTGGGAAGAAATCTGAAATGGCCTTGAAGCTTGACATGAATAAGGCTTATGATAGAGTGGAGTGGGACTTTCTATTGGAGGTGCTAAGAAGAATGGGTTTCAGCAACCAATTTGTGGGGAAAATATACAATTGCATCTGTTCTGTCCAATTCAATCTCCTGCTATCAGGGAAAATAGTAGCAAAAGTTCAACCTGAAAGGGGATTAAGACAAGGGGACCCCTTATCCCCTTATTTGTTCATTATCATCTCAGATGTGTTATCACGAGTTATTAATTTTTGTGCTGAAGCTCAAGCAATCAAAGGCATCCGGCTGAGTAAAAATTCACCAATGATCACACATTGTTCTTTGCGGATGATTCTGTCTTCTTTTTGCGGGTGAGCAAGGAAAATGTGGAAATGTTGAAGAAAATCATTGATATATACTGTGAGGCCTCGGGGCAGCGGGTAAATTTTCAAAAATCATGTGCTTTCTTCACTAGCAACACTCTAGATGAGAAGAGGCAGCTAGTAACCCAGATTTTGAGTGTAGAGGAGGCAGAAGATCCAAGCAAATACCTAGGGCTGCCTGTATTGTGGAAGCGTTCAAAAGTGGAAGCACTTAGTTTTGTTAAAGATAAGGTGCGGAAGAAAATACAAAATTGGAAGCAACGCCTCCTAACTACAGCAGGGAAAGAAGCAATGATAAAGGCAGTGGCTAGTGCTATCACAGTGTTCCCAATGTCCTATTTTTTATTCCCTATTGCCACATGCAAAGAGCTAGATAGCATGCTAGCTAAATTTTGGTGGGGCCAAAAGGAAGCTGAAAACAGGATTTACTGGGTGAATTGGAAAGCTATGACAGACTCAAAGAAAGAAGGAGGATTGGGATTCAGGGATTTCCACTGTTTCAACAAAGCTCTACTGGCTAAACAAGGGTGGAGAATATTAAATGAGCCAAATGAGCTATGGGCCAAGATTATGAAAGGAATATACTACCCGAAGGGAAGCTTTCTTGAAGCTACAAAAGGAGGTAGGCCTTCATGGGCCTGGATAAGCCTGCTAGAGGGGAGAACTTTGCTAAAAGACCAGATTTGCTTCAACATTGGAGATGGTTTACACAACAAAATATGGAACGACCCTTGGATCCCATCCTTACTGTCATACAAGCTGTATTCAGTGTGTCCAAATCAGGAGACAAGCGAGTGGACTGTGGAAAAATTAATCTACCAACAGCGATGGAACCTGGAGAAAATAAGGGGACTTATCACGGAAGAGGAAGAAAAAGCCATAAAAAAAATCATGCTTCCCAGGTGGCCAAAAAGAGACAGACCTGTTTGGACTTCAGCCAGAAATGGAGTCTATACTATTAAAAGAGGGTATAGAAGCGCAAAGAGCAGTGTTAAAGCACCCCTAAAACAACCGTGTAGCTCAATGGGTGTGGATAAAATGTTGTGGAAAGAAATCTGGAAGTTGAAAGTACCAATGAAAGTCAAATTTTTCCTATGGAAAGCGGTCAGTGGTGCTGTACCAACTCAAGAAGCTTTGTGGAAAAAGAGGTGTACTCCTGATCCTAATTGTCAACTGTGTAATGCTGAGCCTGAAACAATTGAACATCTTCTATTGCTGTGCAGTAGAACTAGGGTGGTGTGGTTTGGCTGTGCTCTTGGGCTACAAATAGAAGAAATGAAAATAACTAGAATGGACAGATGGATGATGGAGCTGCTGAGGGGTGGGGAGTGTACAGAGAAAGCAAAAGCTTTATTTGCTTGCTTGCTATGGCAGATCTGGAAAGCAAGGTGTGCATTCATTTTTGAAAATAAAAACTAAGATCCCATGAGCATAATACAGATTGCCACGGATTTGCTGGAATCATTTTGGCATATCAATGGATGGAACAACAAAGAAAGTGATAGCAAAGAAGCAAGTGGGAAAGATAAAAAGGCTGGATGGGGTGGAGAGTTTGGAGGGGAAGGCACTATCTTTAATTGTGATGGTGCTTATGATGAAACAAAAAGGATGGCAGGCTTGGGGCTGGTTGGAAGGAACATAATGGGAGAGCCTTTATGTCTGTCAAGAGATATCTACGAAGCCTCCTCTCCCTTCAAGGCAGAAGCAAGAGCAATGCTGAAAGGAATAGAGAGGTGTATTGATATGGGCATAGAAACTGTGCTGATGAGATCAGATTGTCTTTCACTTGTTCAAGCTGTGAAAAAAGAAATCCAATGCCCAGAGTGGGAATGTTTGAACATAGTGGAGGAAATTGGTAACCTAGGCAAAACTCTTGGGCATGTTGTCTTTGAGTGGATTCCTAGAAAATACAACTTAGCTGCTGACTGGTGTGCGCGAGCAACTGTACGGGAGATGTGCTCGCAAGAGTGGGTTGAAAAACCCCCTTCTCCTTTACTGAAAATCCTAGCTGAAGACATGTGCAAGGTTGGGAAGTAATCAATACTTGAATTTCATTCTGATCTTATTTGGGTTTTTTTGTTTGTTCAATTTCTATTGCTGGTTTATGTCTGAATTTGCCTTTGGGCTTTGCTGGTTTTTCAGTTTGAAAGTGCTTACTGATAGAGGATAGATTACTGATATAGAAAGATTCTGATGTAAAGAATTGCTGGGTATTGACGTTTGATGATGCAATGAGAAATGATCCATTTTGATGCCAAAAAAAAAAGTCTTATATTAAATTTTGGAGGTAATACTCTTTCGGTTCTAAATACATTATTTATCTGTGTAATTTGATTAGATTACTGATGTTGCTTAAGTTAATTAACATAGCTTGTTTTTTTTCTAAAACATCATAATCATATTTTTTAATTCACTCCGTCTCTTTCTCTTTCTTGATTATTGTTAATGGAGTATTAATAGGAATAATTTTTAAAAAATTGATGAAAATTAGAAATAGAACCTACGATTAGGATCATATTAACTCACTAATTTGATCATTCATTTAGGATTAAAATTAATTCACTAATTATATCATATATTAAGCAGCAAAGAGGAGTATTATATAGTTTACTAATAGATCTAAGAACAATTGGGAAAAAATCCCTAATTGGGGAATTAATAGTAAAATGAAACATATTCAGTTGCATACGTGGAAGCTCAGTTGCACATAATGTGAAAACTCAATTGCATATTGTAAAAGCTCAATTGCATCTGTGTGGAAGGTCCCATTTTATAATTAATTCCCTAATAGAAAACTTCTCCCCACTTGTCCCATAGATCCATCGTATGTTGTTAAAGGTATATCGATCAAATCAAGTAATCTGATATAATCCATATTCTACACACACACGCCTGCGCGTGCGTGTGAAATTCGTGGAAAATCATGCTATTTAATATTTATCGGTGATAGATAATGCCGCAGTTTACCTTAAATTTCGTACCAAGTAATGGATTATATACAATACTTTTGTTCAATTTTTATAATATAATATCATAGTGTTCAAATTGATATATGTAATCAAATACTTATCTAATCCAATCTATATTCTATGCATTATAACTATAATACATAGAGAAAGTTTCATAAGCCATGAAAAAGACTGCTCACCTTCACCCTCATGCATCAAATTCTTGCTGTAGTACATAAATTCTATTTCTAGTTATATAATTATATTTTATATATTATTTTGTAATATATAAATTTGGTAAGAATTCTATATTCTAGATAGTATATCTGTTGAAAAGATTTATTATCCTCAAAATTCAAATACTTTTGTTTATAGTATCATCCGTGCGTGCGTACGTGTGTCCATGTCAAATTTAAGTAGTTCATATTTTTTACAAGGGGGAATTAGAATTGCATATCCTACTAGATGATTAATTGTAATTATAGACCTCTGAACATTGAATGATTGAAATCTTATGATCTTTATCTACAATTAAATAAATATCAGATGTAAAAAAATCGTACAACATCGATTGTGAATTCTAGATACCCTAATTATAGAAATCAAATAATCCACTTCAAAATCAGGTTGTCTCTCATATTCAAAGTTCTGGAGAGGTCCAAGTTTCATTTGTTTTTTAATAAATTCATTAAATTGGGTTTTCTCCTTGTTTCTAAGCATTGGATAATCATGGTTTTCTTTTAATCCTATATTGGCTATTGTCCAACAGCAGTTGTGTCTCACGAAAGAGGTTAATTACTCATAAAGTGGTAAACTAATATTTGAATACTTTTTAAGACGTGTTAACCTTTAGAGTATGATGGTATGTTGAATATAATTATTTCTAATAGAAAGATATTTATAAATAACCAAAAAAAAGGCTATTGTAATTGCATAACATCAGTTTTAAATTCCAGTTGAGAATTAAGGTATTTTATTTGAATTTCAATAATTTGAGGTCCTTAAATGTAATAAATAGTCATAGAAAATCCTTAATTACCATTTTCTCTTTAAAATTAAGTAAAATGAAAGTCAATAAAATGTAGATCCCCTAGTCTAATATATGTGGTGTTTCTTGCATTGGAGATAGATCTTACGCTTGAAAAGATGACATTAAAGAACAATAGTCCCTACAATACATGACTCCTTCATTTTAAGCCATTTTTCCCTTTTGTTTTGCTTCTTTAGTGAAACTCATTTTATGCATGGATGAAGTGATCATTGATGAGTATGTTGTCATCTGTTTGGAAGCCATGGTTTTCCCCCAAATTATAGTTTTAAAAGTAAAATAGACAAACACTCCAAATTTTAAAATAACTTTTAACTTTCAAAATTATGATTTTGTGTGAATCACACATACTCTTTTTTTTCACAATGTATTTTGGAGACAAATCTATGATTTTGGGAATGAAAATTATAGTTTTTCAGAAGCTATTTGTCTAACTTTTTTTAGTAATTATTCTTTAAAATCTATTTTCTAAAATCACTTTTATAGTTTTTCCTCTAGAAATTGTTCTTCAAAAACTAATCCAAACACACCATAACATTTCTATCTTATAAAAACATAATTCTTGACCAATTCCACAATATAAAAATAACAATTCATTCTTTGGCTCAAAGGCTCGTTCTTGGTTGCATTTAGCTATTCTTTTATAATGCATTTAGCTATTTATTACCAACCCACCTTAGCTTTTGGATAACGAAAGAAGAGCCCAATAATGGACCCAAGAAAGTTGTACTCAATAAGTAAACAAGGAAGAAAAAATGCAACATCAAAGTCGACAGTTCAATTCTCATTGCCAAACCATGCTTTTTTTAAAAAGGGGGGGGGGGTGACCCATTTTGTGAGTTGAGGCCCATTTATTGCATAAAATCCAACCAGCAAATCTAGAAAAAGGTTAGTATCTCAAAACTTAATAAATTAATGTTTAAATGTTTATTGTAAGACATGTCTACATTTAATATCTAAAAGTATCTGAAATATTATAGCTGTTAGATAGAAAAAAATCCAACCACCCAAGTCTCTCTATCTCTTTCTATCGATCTATTTATCTAGACAAAACACTGTACTTAACAAATGAGCATAAAACTCTATCCAATACTTGGATGAGCATTAATCGGGATAGAAAAAATGCCGAAATCAAGTGGCTAGAATTAGCCTAATGAGAATGGAGCATAATAATTGCCCATGCCAAACTCACTTTTGCATCATTTAACCAAGTGGCTACAATATCATGCTTCAAATCTCTAATTATCGGCCTGTTTGGCAAGGCGTTATGGGAGGACAATGAGCGGTGAGAGAGCAAAGCGGGCAGTGGGAGAAGCTAGGCCTGTTTGACATAGCTTTAGGCCTGAATGGCTTCCCCATAAAAGGAGCTTCAACCATGGTGTTTTCCAGAAGGAGCTGAGCGTGGCTCTTCCCAGAAGGAGATCAGCTTTAGGCTCAGCGCCGTGGGAAAAGTTAAACATCGGCCGCATTTTTCCCTGTTGTTACATTTTTCCTATTGTTTCTTTCTGCCCTTTTGTTTAACATAGAGAGACATTTTTTTGTTGATGATTGTTGATGATGAAGAACCAGTAACAGACGACGAACGAGAAGAGGTTTTTTTTTTTTTTTTCCATTTGCCATTGAGAAGAGGGTTTTTTATATGGGGTATTTTGGTACTTTTACATTGTAATAGGCACTGGAAAGTTCATAAAAACTTATGTGAAAAAAAAAATTCATAGCGTTTGATGCAAATTGAGCATAACTTTATATGGATATTTTTATATTATAACCCTTTTTAAATCTATCTTATAAAAATTTCCCCTTTCTCTTCTCCCTCCAATGGATATTTTCCTTAATTTTATTACAATACAAAAAATAACAGGTTAAAGTATACGTTTGGTCCTTTAAATTTATATCAAATTTGAATTTAATCACTTAAATTTAAAAAGTGCACTTTTAATCATTTACTTTTAACACCGTTAGTTTTATTTAACGGAAAATTATAACTCAATAAATTTAAATGATGATTCTTCTATTAATACTAATAAAATAAGGTTAAATTTTAAAATATAAAAATAAGTATATTAAATAATCAATATTTAATTATATTTTAACATCATTTAATTGTAAAATGGTGATTAAATTTGTATTTTCCATTAAATAAAACTAGCGATGTTAACGTTAAAGGATTAAAAGTGCACTTTTAAATTTAAGGAATCAAATTAAAATTTGATATAAAATTAAAAGTATACTTTAAACCTAAAATAGTAATATATATATTATTTAATGAGATTTCTATTATTTTAAGTTATTTTTCACCAAAAATCACTTCTCCAACATTTATCCAAATATAAATCACATAACATCATTTAACTTCTATCCAAAAGTCATTTTTTAAAATGCATTCTGAGAAAAAGTTACTTCTTACACCGCTTATCCAAACCAACCTTGCATTCATCTAAATGTTCAATGAGAATAAAAAGTGACACGTGCTCAACAAATTTCTGTTCAAACTTGAATTTCCATAACATTATTACACATATATTTCTATATATCAATTATGATTCCAAATCGGAATAAAAACTCCAGTTCCTCGAGTTATATTTCTGTGTTTGATGCACTATACAGCATACTAACACCTAGTAGTAAAGGTGGAAATATGGGTTGAACCTACCAACCTGTAGCAGATTGTGTTGTGAAAAACAAAGCCTATTTAAATGCGGGTCTTTTTAGCCCACACTCATGACAGGCTAACCCATCAATCGTGGGTTAGCCCACCAACCCACTTTTTCAAGGAAAAAAATTTTAAATTGATTCATAAAAATATATAGATAACTTACAAACATAATTAATATTGGATATCCGTTAATCATTTTATTTATAATTTATATTTAGTTTGAATTCAATCTTATAAAATTTATTATATATATTTAAGATGTATTTTTTAAAATTTGAAATAGATATTTTATATTTAAGTTATGGTGTATTTTATAAATTAAATTTATAAAAAAGAATATTTCATTTTAGGTATTGTAAAAAAACATTTCAAGTTTAAGTTAAAAAAATATTATAAATAAAAAAAATATGAAAAAAAGGTAGTAGGTTGGCAAGCCAGACTGGATTGGGATGCATGCAGACTCAACCCGTGGCAAGTTAACCTGTAATAGACAGGTTGGTTCATATAACCCCCTTTACCTAACAGGATTATGATGGTATAAGACCTAACCTAAGGATCAAGATACAACCCGAAAATGCCTAATTCTACCTCCTCATTCGTTCAGTATTGAAAGGGATCCAAATCTTTAACATTTAGAAGTTGGGGGTGCTGTACCGAGGGAGGGAGGGAAAGTGTGCAGGGGAAATTTTTAGAAGTTGAATTTAAAAAAACAGAGAGAAGTGGGGTTAAAAGTTTTTAATTAATTTTTTCCACACTTTTTTTTAATCTTATACCTTATCTTTGTATAACCCCACCCCTTCATTTTTTTTTTAAATTCAACTCACAACTATATTACTGTTCCCATTTCTAAATATAAGACCTTGTTTTGTTTGTAATAAATGAGGTGTTGTATTTAGGACTGGAGGTAGTATATTGAAAAATGTATATACTTGTGATCTTTTAATTGAAAACCTAGCAACAAAGATATGAAGAATTATTCCTATGTCTAGTCCCAAGGACAATCCACAAAAAATTCATAACCATTGTTTGTCATATGTCCACTGATCATCCAAACAGGTGAAGACTACTGAAAGACCTTCATGGGGTCATCAGGATCAATATCAGATATCAATGGAAGATCTACAGGCAAAGCTTCTACACTCACTCCTTCATCTCTGAGCTTCCTGATTACTTCCTCAAAAACTACTTGGTTGCCACTTTGGGTGAGATGCAAACCATCACTGCATTTCAAGTTTATAAAAGAACAACACATGTCAATGTTGATGTTAGACTCAACAAAGAGTAGAATTTAGAATACTCCAAACTACTCCACCCATAATACAATTGGAAAGGTGAAACCAGAAGCCACCTTTTAACGTTTTGTGTTTATTTCTTTGAAATTTCTATTTCAACTTCATAAGATTCCAATTCGAATGGGGAGGGCCCCTTAAATCCCAAAAGATTAATTTAATGACAGTTAGATTCCAAAAAAAAATTGTTGAAAGATGAGTTGCAATTTGCAAATATTGATTCAAACAGTTGCAAATACAGGAATTTCACATGCAAATCGAGCATTTAAATCTTATAGGTTAGATCTAATGATCTGCAAATGAAATCTCGTATTGGCAACTCATCATTTAGCAAAATTTGTTGGAACATAACTGCCATTCTCCCAATTCAAATTCCGCTCAAAAATTTACAGTCAGCAAATAATCATCAATGACAATTTCAGATGGAGAAATCTATGAAGTTTAACTTAATCATTGACTAGCAGCATTTAAATACTGCCAGTCAAGGAAAAGTTAACTTTATTCTTCAAACCATTCTTGGTTTCATCAGCTTAATTTTCAGCCCGCACTTTGTTTTTATTTTTATCTGAGTTCAATGTACTTGAATGCATAGTCTATTAAAGGATGAACAAGGATCCCAAGCAATATCAAATAGGACCCAATCAGAATGAGAAAGAGAGACATAAGATAGTTGCCTAATAGAACACACGTGTGCATAGAGCAAAAAGAAAAAAACAAAAAAATAGGACACACGTGTGTGGGTCCCACTTGTCTTTGTCTAGTAAATGCACCTGCAAGTAAAAGAAGGCAAAAGGGAAAGTCAAAACCTTACATCAGAAATCACTTTTCACCTACATCTAGAGGAGAATTTGGATTACATGCTCATCTTTCAAGCTTTACCATTTAGCCTAAAATTGGATGGTTCAAATTCTATATTATTCTTAATTTTATGTTAAATAAAGATAACTTTCTAATTGCTGATGTTTCTGAAAAATATAGCTCTAACATAAAAGGCTAAAAGGAAAAAATAAATTCGGATAGTCAAAGTCTATTTTAAGGATGAGCAAATCCTTGTGCTAAACTTTGAATCTAAAAGTATTCACAAAGGATTGTTAATCGATCTAGACCATTCAAAATCAACTGAACAATCAAACTATGCTAAAAAAAGACCATTATTTTCCTCATCTTTTAACTTCAATGAAACCATGCCTAGAAAAGAGCTCACGCACTAAACCAAGTCATTGCAGTGCATCCTATCTAATTTTTTTTAGCAAAACTTAGATATAAACTTAAACATAAGAGTCAGTAGTAAAATAAAACCTCAAGGGTGCACCATTTCAAACATAGGACAGTTCAATTCACAGAAAATATAGACATTAGTATGGACAACATGACAAGATGAAACTTTCAAGTGTTCATCTATAATTTAGAATCTACGCCATGTATAATGTAACTGTCAAACATGAGCACTTCTTATCAGTAAAGGTCTGCATGCCCCATAGATCCACAGTCATTATTAATTATCTTATAGGGGAAAAAAAGGGACTTGAATCCTATAAAGTACTTTACAAGATACGATTGGAAAGAGACATAGAAAGAAGTGGGATAACATTATCCAGATGGGACCACCAAGGTGGACCCTCTCCCCTTTACCATGTCTCTGTCTCAATTTCGAACTTGACTTTCAAATTTCTTTTCAATTAGATTATCAATATCCAGAGTAAAAACATCAAACAGAGACAACCTCACATGTTTATTGGGACTATAATTTAAAACGTTAACTTGATGTTCTATGATCAAAGAATAATCATATGCAAATAAATATAATAAGAACCTTAAATATTCTTTTTTCCACTCAGGGCAGTGCTGCATTTTGGTCCAGATGTCAATGACAGGTACTCCGCATTCTCCAGCAATAGCAGTGCATGCTCTGGCATATTCGCCAGCAGCTTCATTTGTCCTCTCTGGAAGACCCTGCTTATTCTCAACATAAGGAAATCTGCAGCAAAGGATTTTAGAAAATTTTCCGCCATAAGTAACCATCATTTTACGCACAAACATTATACGTAAAAAAATTAAAAACAAAAGATATTTGTTCATATTAGTTAGGGAGACTAAAGGGACTAATGAACCATACCTTAAGCGTGCATCTTCATCAATTGGAGGAGGTGTTATAAGGAGCACATGAGTATTAGGGCATCGCTTCTGCGATGCAAAAATAAAGATATCAAAGTCATTTCTCATCATCTATATATCAGAAGCTTAAAGTACCAGAGAACAAACATCCATTAATTTTGATACTAATAGATTCTACAGAACTAAGATATAGTAGTACTTCTGCGATGCAAAAATAAAGATATCAAAGTCATTTCTCATCATCTATATATCAGAAGCTTAAAGTACCAGAGAACAAACATCCATTAATTTTGATACTAATAGATTCTACAGAACTAAGATATAG
This sequence comes from Vachellia collinsii, assembly GCA_006871305.1. Classification (NCBI taxonomy): domain Eukaryota; kingdom Viridiplantae; phylum Streptophyta; class Magnoliopsida; order Fabales; family Fabaceae; genus Vachellia; species Vachellia collinsii. The sequence goes on along the minus strand of QFDD01003319.1, from coordinate 2,414 downwards.
TAGTACTGAGATCGAGACTCTGAATCATGAGGCTAAGATCAGTTCAACGCATAAATTTAAACAACGAAAAGGTTTTTTTGAGTTAGTCAGATACTGCAAACACAAAAGAGGAATATTTGACACAAAACATAAAGGCCAAGAATGTTCACTTGAGATAAGAGGCAAAGTATCCCCCTTAGCTTAGAAATTAACATATGACAATTAAGATCCAGAGATATAATTAAGAATATCTAGATAAGTTGAACTAGACCAGAGTCTTTTGCAACAACTGTCATCCAATTTCATCTCAGAAAAACATAAATGAAAGGATACTAATTTGTTGTGAACATAATCCATAATCATCAACTTCACATCAAAACAAAATAAACCATCAGATGAGTCAAGATTCGTTTTTTGCCAATGGGATTCAAAAAGAGTAAACTAGCCCATCTACATTTGAAAAGAAACTGATACAATAAAATATGACAATATGCGGGCGGGGTAAACAATGCATCTTTACACACATCATCTCTTTTCTTTATCTCTATGAGAATACTTTATATATATATATATATATTCACAAAAATGAATGTAGAGATCCACATGCCTAAAAATGTTTATAAGCCTCCTCAAAAGGCCACAAGATTATAATAAGAATCAAAAGCAATACCTACCTAGCCATCTGTAGTTAAATCTATGGTCCCTCTAAGAAGAGGGCCTTTACACAAAATGGTGGGGGATGCAAGTGTGCAATAAAAAAGCATGGGATCAGTCTACTTTTCACAAGGTTTCGTGTCATGGTCAATTGGCAAGCCCCACCAACAAAAACACTTACAGGCCACAACCACTGCATGCTTAAGGAATCATTCTCTGATGGGGCCCACTTCATACCTCCCACAGCCATTTTTGACCGACCACACTAAGGCACATATGATTAGTCCTTCTCGGAATTGCACTCTCCTGATTAAAAAATAAAGCCGCTCAATTGTCTAAAAATTTGACAGCCAAATCCAGCAAAAGCAGTTAAGCAAGTCGAGAAGGATCTAGGCTATGACTCTCTTTTCATTCATTCTTTCTTTTTTTATGGAGAAGGGAATACCAGTAAACTATAGTCCTTTAAGAATTCATTAGAAGTATAACCACGTGAATTTTAACACTAGGACCGTTTACTTTAGCAGGTGGGATGGCGGAGGTTGATTTACTGAATAATCATGTCCGTACCTAGCTATTTTTTATTGCCAAATTCATCTCAAGGATTTATGTTCTCTAACATTCGTAAAGTATTTTTCAGTATAACGCTAGAAAGAACACACACGGACCAATAGACCTGGATCCTCTATTTCTCTCCTTATTGTCACCTTAAATCACTGGATGAGATCCATAAAAGTGTCTTAAAAATTGAGTCAGACATCAAACAGGAGAAGTTATCTAATGACAGGTGGATAGGATGAGTATTAACTATAAGATATACATATATATATATAGACACACAAATAAACTTCAAAGTTGTAAGATGTAAATATATGTATATGTATATATATTACGAATATTATGTGTAAACTTCAAAGTTAATACTTTTAATTAATAATAATTAATAAAAAGTCAAAGTGCAGCCCAAGTAAAAGCTCGGAAATAATAGCGTCACCCAAACAGAGGGACCCTAAATTTGAAACCGCAGCCGAATGCTTCAAAAACCAAGTGGGATCAGATTCAGACCAACCCCTCGCTCTCTTTCCCAACCAACCAACCAAACTTTCAGCTTTAAAGATTCCAAGGGGTCCAAATTGATCTTTTAGCAAATTTGCACTACATTACAATCTAGTATTAGTGTTACTGATGATAAGCATGCCTTCAACCTCAACACCGAAGGGCCAAAACGTATGTCATTTAACAAAAACTGACCATTAGAGTTTTAATAACTTCCAACTTTCTTATCAGAGAGGAGCGTTACCTTGAAGAAGGAGACAATAGAGTGAAGGTTGTGCTTATATTCATGGAGAGGTACGTGCTGAAACGCCGAGCATCTGTCTGGAAGACTAGCGTCATTAGCCCCAAAGAACACAGTCACAGCAATTGGTTCGCTTTCACTATTATCACCGTCGTGTTTTGCAGGGAAGACTCTGTCCAAAATCTTCAGTGCCCATCTCGTGTTGTACCCACTGTACCCTCTTAGCACCACGTCCACCTGATCATTGACCAAAACCCCAATTGAAAAATAAAGGAGCAAAGATACACAGCGAAGTTGGTCAAAACCATTACAGAGAAACAGAGCGAAGACACAAAACAATCAAATAGTGTGTATTTGACTTTGTTGATACCGTGCGAGCGAAATGATTGGCGAGAGAAGCACCCCAACCTCCGATGCCAAATGACTCCTCAGTGATGGAATCACCGAAAAGATAAATCTTTGGCCTCATCCCCAAGATTTCTTATAT
>QFDD01003318.1:0-21025 GCA_006871305.1 Vachellia collinsii | reverse complement strand
TCTCAAGAAAACTCGAGTTACAATGAAAGTTATGACTTGAAAACCTTCAAAACTTGAAGTTTTGCCAGATGAAACTCGAGTGTCGAAGAGCGCAAAGCATTTTGGCCTACTGGAACTCCTGGAAACTCGAGATCTAAGTTTTACAACTCAAGTTTTATCAAAACTCTTATTCAAACTCGAGTTTCAACAAAAGTTATGAGATTTTCTCTTTGAAAATTCTTCAATAACTCGAGTTTTGAAGTGACAAAACTCGAGTTCCACCTTCTGACAATAGCGCAGCGTGTCAGCAACTTTAAACTGATTCCAAAATCTTTCCTTTTTCATGCAACGATTATTTGAATCACACCAACCATCATAAATGGTTATCTGACTTATTTATTAATAGGGAATGAAGTTCAGATTGCCTAAACAAAAAGAGATTCAATGAACAAATTCTCAGATCTTCATTCTACCTACTGTCAGACAGTTACAGACGCATTCAATGCGGGAAGGTGAACGACGACGATGAGTCTAACGGAAACTTAAACGTCTCTAATGGACATTTAATACTCCTCACCTATAAAAGGAGATTCATTCAAGTCACCGGAGGATAGAGAACACACATACGAGAAATTGAATTCATTACGCTTCACTTTCATACTCTGTTTTTCATACTCTCATTAAAGAGCTTCAGTGCTTATCATTAAATTCTCATAGAGGAGAATCTTCTTGTTCATTTATTGTTATTGAGAGAGTTGCTCAAGGTTGGAGAACCTTGGTTCGATTTAGACACCAGGATAAGTGTCTGTGTGTTAGTTTGAGTTAGGAAGGGGGAGAGATCCTCTTCTGGTTAAGTGTAATCTTTTGTGATTAGTGGATTTGAAAAGCTCAGAGGACTCTGAGGACTGGACATAGGTCAAGAGGACCGAACCAGGATAAATATCTGTGTCATCTTCTGTCATACTCTATTTTAGCTTTCAACGTTTGCGAAAAATTTTATTAGACCAATTCACCCCCCCTCTTGGTCAAATCCGATCCTAACAATAAGTACATCCTCCTAGGTTCTTATTTGTTATGTAGTTGTCCAATTTCCATAGCATGGTTTTTGTAGATCTACATTTGAAATTAGTCTAATATAGTTGCACTCTTAAAAGCTATGAGACACCCTTCCATAGGAAACAGAAGTCCTTTAGTTTTTCATATGCAATTGAAGACCAAGTCCTTTTACTATTAGGAATTGGAATCCAAAATCCTCACACTAGAGGCTTCGTTAGATCCAATATTATTCGCAATCGTATGAAGCTTCTTAACATATGTTTGTTATAATTCGGATCCTCCACCATAGCCACTTCTCCAATCTAATTTCCAATACTAATAGCAGTATCTAGGTTCATTGCTTCAAGCAGTACAACGTGTGACTGGATCCATGATGGGCACTTATTAAAGTCGCACTCCTCAATCACAATGAATTTGCATCATTCAACTAAATTCAACAGACATCCATTGACAAACCAAGGGCAAGCTCTTACTATGTGATTATATTCTTCATCTTTTGCGAATTTAAAGAAGAATGCATTCTTTGAAACCATTACAACATCCATTCCAGTTTGGAGATTGCACACTTTTCTTACAACTATTTCAATAGTAGTTCTACTAATCTCTTTTTCTGTTAAGATCTTTTCGATCATCAAATTTTTTGACTCCTCTTCAATCCACACCAATGGCATATCAATCGTGTGTTCTACAATGGGTTCATCTATCGTTGCCATACTTTGGTGTACTATCAGTGGAATCGATTCCAACACTTCTATCTTGGCCATAGTCTCCTCTGATCACCATCACTTCCACTAATGACCATGCATTTAGTTTTCTTCTCCTTTAGCCAAAAGATCATCACAATTGATATCACATGTTATTTTACTTAACCATTAGTAATATGGATTAAAAAATTTAAAAAATTAAAATTAAAAATAATTTTTAAAAATTTAAAAGAATATGAAAGTCAAGTTGATTGCATCATAATTTTCTTTTTTATTATTATTTTTCAACTATAAAGTCACATTAAAAAATAATAGGACACATGGTATATATGATTGGAGAACTTGACATAATGTAAGTATAGTCCTAAAAAATAGAGAAGAGGAGTTCAAAATTGTTGATTGATTCCAAAAATTTTCGATCCCATCTCCTCCAACAAAATTTCTTTTCATAATGTTATATTATTATAAAAATTGTTGTTTGGCTACCTGGGCTAGTGTTTAATGCATTGACAACAAAAATTCAATACTAAAAACGAACAAAAAAACAGCACCCTCTAACAAAATTGTAATTATATATTAGTACATTTTTAATATAAGATTTAATTTGCAGTGCAATCTATAGTATGGACTAAATCTCACATTTAGAAGTTGCCTATCTGCCTAATTATCTAGAACCATTATCTAAGGCATATCAATTTGTACGTTTTATACGGTCCATAGAAAATAATATCTCAAATCTACACTATGCTTTTATATGATGGATGCCGGAGAACACATGAAATACATGATCCTACTTATTTCAATAATCTCTTTATTTGTGATTTAGTTTTAAAATATATACGTCCCTCTTACTTTCAGTTCATGTAAAAATTTCGATTTGATCACACATAGCATTACAAAATTGTAAAAATGAAAACACTTTAATATGTAGGGGGTGGGGACACTTACTTAGCTCCTACCTCATTAAAGTTCAACCACTTTAAAATGTACGAAGCATTTTTAAAGAGATCGAACATGCACATTCCATAATCTTGGCGCTTGCTTATGTTAGGATCCAATTAAGTTGGCTCAAACTACAATTCATCCGCCGTAGCACTAGTTGGAGGTAAAACGGGAATATGTTTGTGTAAGTAGTTGGCAAATGGACTTTTATTTTCATCCAATCAATAATGTAATCAAATAAGAATATATTGTTATAAAAATAAATGAAAATGAAAATATAATTAAAAATTTTAAAAATGTATTATTATAAAATGTAAAATAATAAGATTTGATTATAAATAAAATATATTTACAAAAAATAAATAAAAATATTATTACATATAAAATATATTGTACAAAAAATTAATTAAAAATAAAAATTATATAATTATAATTAAAAAAACTGTATTATAAAAGTTAATTAAAATTCTATAAAATTAAATAGTGATTTACCATGTAAATATATTATTTTAAGTACTAAAATAACCTTAACCCTATGGATTTATTTAGAGGTTCAACTTTTTAAGGTTGTGCAAAACTTGTTAAACCAAAGTGATTAATGAGAAAAAAATCGTACAGTAAATAGTTTACATTTTCGAACAAATTTTAATTTATATAATATATTGGTTTTTGAATATCTTTTCTATTTCTTTCAATAAAATATTACTATTAGATTCCGGCAAGCAGATAAATTTGATAAGAAAACTAAATTTTGAAAGTGACCATAAACTCTATAAAATAAAGGAAATAGAGAAGTGGATAAAAGTCAAATAGATGCTATATTGGACCTATTTGTAAGAAATATTTCACTCCGGGGGTTAGTATAAGCACACAATTACTTTACTAATGGAATTAGTCTAAATTAATTCTTGGATTAAGATGTGTCAAGTGCCCTAAAATATTTTTACAAGTGCATCCAGCATGATAAAGTAATTTTTTTGTCTTAATGTTGAATGCACAAAAAAAAAACTTTAAGGTTCTTGAAAAAATTAAAAAGTATATTTAAGTGTGTTGAATAGACAAGAAAATTCTTTAGAGTGCTTGACACACCATGAACAAATCCTTGAGAGTGCTGAATGCATTTGGAAAAATACTTTAAGTTGTATGATGCATCTTAACCCTTAATTCTTTCCCTAAAAATATCAGAATTACCCTAACAAGTCAAGAGTTAATAATATGATTTATTGTAAATAAGTCATTCTTTCTCGTAATTGTTTCCTACAAATAAGTGAAGAGTTGATAATATCTTTTTTTCATGATAGGACTAGTCAACAAATAATGGAATTTATGTTTGTTTCCACAACGTTTATCAACAACCTAGAGCTAGTAATTATAACTGGTCTTTGTAGAAATATTTAGACCATAGGATTCTTTTCTACCTTATAGGAAGAACTATTTCAAGCATTCTAATATTTCACTCACTACTCCTTCCTTCTTCCGCTTTCAGTATTTCATCCATCACACACTTCCTTCCTCCGCCCTCCTTCCCCTTTCACTGCTTCACCCATTGCTACATTTGACTTCTTCAATGACACAAACATCTACATTCTCTCTCTCCACTCTCTTCTCAGTGTCTGTAAGTATCTGTAGTTCTTTCTTAATTGTTTTATATTTTCATTTTGCACGTTTCGTCAAGTTTGTGATATTTTCTTGATGAACCTTGATTTACAATATAATGCAGGTTTTTTTCACTTTCTTGAATGGATTTTGGAATCATTAGAAGAACAAACGGCCGTACAAAAAGCTTTACCGGTGCTTGGATCTTTGTGACAACGACATCATGGGTTGGAATATACAAGTCCACCCTTGATGGATTTGGACCCAAACCCATTTGGATTGGGATAGAAACGAAAATAGATAAATAATATGGGTCAATATGGGTTATTCTCTCTTTTAATATTTGAATTTCAAATCTTGGTAACTACCCATACGTATTATATAGGGATCATGGAGTTAGTTTGGTGTGGGGTGTGGAAAACATAACTCCTGATGAAATTCTCCTTTCCCATTTTTTCTTCTGAGTCCTCTCTTCTCCTTTTCCTATCGATGTATTTGATATGTAACGTAATCAGAGTCCGCAATCAGTACTCTGATTCTCATGTAGGTGCTCAGTGAATCGATGGATTCCAAGTACACCCAAAATCCTACAGTTGTATCAGAGCAAACGATTTTCTCGAGGCTTTTACTGATATGTGAATTATAATTTAGCATGTTTATATGTATGTTTTTCTTTGTTTACCCCACAATTCAACATATATGATTTGCTTCCAATAGATTAGCGAATCAAATTTTTCTCTGAAGTACTATTTTCATACTTGAGATTATAGTTTGAGGAAATCAGTGAAACTATTATAAAGGTGTGAAATAGATATAATCCAGAATTTTGGAACCCAAAAGAAGAGAGGATACAGTGAAAGAGCAATGGGATAAACATGAAAATAGATTTCTTTTTTTTTTTGAGACTGGTTCACTGAAAAACAACATTTTTTGAATACAAAATTAGTCCGATTGTGTATATCTCAAAAGAACGAAGAAAATGACACCAAGATCACTTGAAACGGAGGTCAAACAGCAAAGTTAAGGAGGAGAGAAGATTTTGGGTTCGACGGACCTGACCCAATTCACGATCCGGGTCAAAACGACGTTGTTTTAGTACTTCACTGAAAAAAAAATTGGAACTGTGCATTTTGGGCATGAGCCCAAAAGAAAAAAAAAAACGGGAAAAACAAATTGGGCCATCTGTTTCGATCCAAACTTATTGTAAAAAGTAATTGGGCCTCGCTTTAGGCCTATCAGCACTGTTTAAAAAAAGGCAAAAAGAGATTGGGCCATCAGTTTTGGCCCACAATCATTGAAAGTTTCTTTTATCAAAAAATGGATTGGGCCGTTAGTTTTTGTCCAATGACTTAAAAAAATCTAGGCTACTTTTTTTGGACCATCTGGAAAAGAAAAATAGGTCGAAAAGTCTTGACCCAGTGGGCTTGCTTCTTTGTTTCATTTTTCAATTTTTTTTATTCTTTCTCCTTCAAGGGGCATGTGAGGGAGCATTTGGACTCCAAATAAAGCTCTATTTGTTTCTAAAAATGTATAAATTTAAGAGCTTAATTTGGACATATTTTTGGTACATTTTAGAGCTTAAATGAAACTATTTTAGAGTCTTTTAATGATATGCTATATTGTTTTTACACTTTTAAAAATGTCAAAATATATGTGATTATTAGTAATATTTTTGTTTGCGATAAATGTAAAAAAAACACATAGCTAAGGGATTTTTTTTCTTATTCTTTTGTATGTGGTCATGTGGAAAACCTTAATTTGAGTATGAATTACATGGTGGTAATTCTGAAAAGAAATAAATTATTGGCCACAAACTATAAGCATTGATGCCATATGAAAAAAAAATCCAATTTTTCATTTATTTGAACATAAGAGTCCAAGGGATAACCCAGAAGGAGAAGATCCTAAAGAAGATCAAGAGGAAAATGATACAAAGTAAGGTTCATTTAATCCTGAAATTGTACATCAGGTGAAAGTGAATGATCAAATACTAAAAGGGTAGGATTTGATTAGGGGTTCTGAAATAAATAAATTCCCAAAATTAGAACGTTGGATCAATGTGATATTCAAGGGAAAAAAGCACCTCAAGTACAAAATAAGCAACCCATCTTTTTTTTTAAATAAAAAGGTAAACTAAGCCTAGTCCAACCTCCAACTTTTGAAATTGTAAAAGACTTAAGAGCAAATGATAAAGTTGTTTCTATAAAGAAACAAAGATACATTGCATAAGACATTTGAAATATTTCTATAAGGAAATAGAAAATGTTAAGAAATTGCTGAGATAAGTAGAATTACTTCTTTCATGTTGTTTAGGAATATAAGATTCCTACTAAACATGGTCAAACAATGGTCATCGAGAACCTACTAAGTTTGGGTCTGAGAAGCATAAATGCTTAACCCTTTAAAGACTTGTTTGACTAAAATTAAATATGACAAAATCAAATAAACTGAAAATTTGATGAAACAATCATATTGTCCCATTGAAACATTATGAAAATATCAAATTGATATTCATAAAGAAGTAAATGTCAAATACTCCTTATAAGTGGGAGCTCTTGGAAATTAAATCATCTAAGAGTGTTATATGCTCTAAATGGGAGTTAATATCATATGCTCTATCTAAGTGGGAGTTTTTTAGAAAATAAAATTTTTGAAAGTTACAATTGAGCATTTTATTTGTACTTATATAAATTTCTTGATAGATAATTGTAGCATTGTTGGAATCTTTGTTATGGGAGGTATAAACGTATTCTCCTGATCATGGACCCACTGATGTTATTATTTCTCTAGTCAAGAAAATTATAAGTACATGACGTTGTATACTCAATGTGCTATATGTTAAACATTTTCTTGGTTTAACATCAAACATGAACAACCCTATATGTGAGATGATTTTGGTAATGAAGCCAAGAATGGCTACCAAGAACAAGAATGCAATAACTAAACTTAATGGGGACGACAGTGATACCTGGCATTGCAATGTCTCATATAAGTACATGAAAAATGCAGTCAAACCATTGACCAAGGGTCATGGTAGTGTTAGAGTTGATAAGTCAACTCAGCATAGCTGAAATTATGAGACCTATATGACCAAAGGATGAAAACAACACAAGCACATATTACCTTAAAAAGTGCTATAAAAAATTCCAACAACACTGGCCATATGATATGCATTGAAAAGAAAATTAGGAGGTACCTTCATTGGAAAGCATGTAAGGTAAATAATCAAACTTAAAGACCTCCTAGTGCATAACATCTATGTGACATTACCAACAAGTCAAGTGATAGAAAGAATTTGATCATGCATATCAAAATTAGTAGGTTGTTCATCGAGACACTTCTTTTCAATTTGGAGCTCATGAAAGTCAATTTAGCCCACAATGTTCCACGAAAAGTCTTTGTAGCTCGAAAATGAATGTTCGAAGGATTTATAGAGCATATATCTCTTTATGAGACATATAGAACCAAAAAGCTACTTTAAGCATTATAAATCCTTTGGACGGAGAGTTTTCATTTATGAAGTATGTCCTTCACATTTTCACACTATAAGTCTAAATTCAAGAAAGACAGTATACTCTTTGAAAGGAGTACACAGAAAGGCAAGAAGAAGAATGTTAATCTAAGAAAGGTTAAAGTCTTTACTTCCCAAAGAATTAACCATGTTGTGAAGGATCATTCTGTGCAAGCGAGTGCGTTAATACTTAAGCTCCATAGATTATGAGAATATAGATCAAGAATCATTTATAAAGTACAATAAGTTGTCAAATTAAAGCATGAGGCTTTATAAAGGCAATGGCACAATGATCAATGTTAAAGATCTTTAGAACCTATATGTTCACTTCAAGTTGTGAACAACTTAAACTCTTCATGTGTTTCAAACACATGATTTTGATAGAATTGATTTCTAATCCCATGCCATTAAGAACATGGATTCTAAAGAACTTTCATGATGTTATGATTGACATTACACAATTGGCACAATCTTTCTTTTAAGAAAGTTCTTAAATCAAGATATTGTTGGTAATTTATAAATGCTAATAGCTTTACCACTTCTTCTAATTCAAGTTTCAACTTGATTACCTGTCATGCTAGACAAGGACATATTGGTTACAACCAGAATTTACATAATAGAGAATTTCAAATGTAACACCCAATGATGAAATGTCCTCATTTGAAAATTGTCTAGCGGGTAAAGCAAAATGAAAAGTTTCATTCAATAAGGGAACTCAAGTCGAGTGAACATTGCAATTCTTCCATCCGTTTATATTTGGTTATTAAATTATCAGGGCAAGAGACAGAGATTAAAACTTTGTTCTCTCTATTGAGAATTATTCATGATATAATCATGTTTACTTGATCTCATATCAATATGAAGCTCAAATGCTTTATATATTAACATGAATGAGTTGAAAAATCAATTTTTTTTTTGAGATCTTATAAACTCATCAAAATCATGAATAACAATCTGATGGATGAAACAATCTCTATGAAGAGAGATAGTTAGATTGATGAATGTTTGATGCACTCTATTAGAAAATGAAGTTGTTGAGAGGCTTCATGAAACACTATTAAACATGGTTATGTATATGATGGCTCAAACTAACCGACAAAATGTGAGTGGGAGAGTATTACCAAGTGTCCACCTTTAGTGGATTGGTTTACATTCTTGGTTCCATCCAGTGTGTGTAACTTTAAACTTAACCGTGTGCCCTCACAAGTTGCCACTTCTTTCCACATCCTATAGTTAAGATTTAAACATTTTTGCATATCTAAAAGTATACCAAAAAGGGTCTATTGTATGTTCCCATGGTGATTCTAAGTGGGACTTAATCAGGATGAAGGTTTCTTGAGTGAAAATGAGGATGAAATTGTGACAAAGAACAATTCAAAGGTACCATGTCAATTATGAATGATTTTCCAAACATAGGTGAATTTGTGCTATATCTCTTTATGAGACATATAGACAAGGCACTGCAAAACAAAACAAAGATGTTTAATCATCTTTGTAAGTGGGAGCCCATAAAGAAGAAAAACAATAGTTCATTAAGAAACAAAATTTTTATGATAAGTTGTGTTCTATACCTTGCCTTCACTTGATACCAAGAAAGAATTGAAGAAAGAAATGGAAAAGAAAATTCATTCTTTAAGAATGAATCAAGCTCGTCAAATTCAAAATTCAGTTGATTTGTTTGAAGGCCAAAAGTTCATTGGAAGTAAGTGGATTCTCAAAGCAACCACAAAATTAAATAAGTTACAACAGGGTATACACTAATAGGAAGGTATTGATCATGAAGATACCTGGAAGGTATGGACTGTGATGATACCTTCTTGCATGTTGTATGCTTAAAATCAAAATTATTTTGACAATAGTTAACCGTTGGATTTAGGTTCACATTTATTAGATGTAAACCTGTACTTTGAGTAGTGATCTGGATGAAGAAATTTACATTTTGTCAATGTTGGTTTTCACTACATGTGGTGTTTAAGGTTTTTCATAATGGTAACCTCACATTTTTGCAAAGATTCTCTTATAAATTAAAGCAATTATCAGGACAATGGTGTTTGACGTTATATAAGAGCAGTAACCTCATGTGGTTTTCAAATTAGTTATAGAAAACCATTGTAAAATGGTTGGTGAGATTATCTATTTACATAAATGATACTATTGGCTGAAAATAATTTGATTTAATGATGCATATTAAAGAATGACGATAAGGACATGGGTAAGACATTGTGAAATTTTGGAGTTGAAATCCAAATATATGGCCTAAAGAGAATTATGTCCCTATCACAAAAAAATCATATTACAAAAATGATTTAAGTGGTTCACTATGAGTTAATGTGATCCAATAAATACCCTAGTGAGGTCAAGAATGAGCTTGATTCTTGATAGTTATCCCTAAGCTGAATAAACATAGAAGAAAATGGAGGATTTCCATACAAATGTTGTTGGTAGTCTAATGTATGCAATGATGTGTGCAAAACTAGATATCATCTTTGTGACAAAACTTGTTAATCAGTGATAATCCAAACCATTGTGAGAGACATTGGATTGATTCACAAAAAGTCTTAAGATAACTTTAGGGCATACTAATTATGTGAATTCAAAGCATGTACTATAGTAGTACAAATGGCTATATGGATGATGGTATCTAGAAAACATCTTGATTTTGATAACTAGATTTCAAATCAAATGTTAATGATTATGAAAGCATTGCAGCCATTGACTAAACAAAAGACCCTAAGTATCATAAAAGGATAAGATATAAAGATATAAGTGTATGTGAGTGATGTTGTAGAACATAAAGTTGTTGTTGAATAACATGTTCCTAAGCGAAGTCCCCTAATAAGGCCTAAAACTAAGGACACATATGAGAAACATGATGAGTCCTTTGACGAGCATAGGATATGAAGTAATAGATACTTCAATATGGCTTTATATGTGTGAAACTATACAATGTCTAGTATGTCATACAAGTAGATGAGGTTGGCTCTCTCATACGAGAGACCGCCTTTGACACTTAGAATAAGTTTGCAAAGATGAGACATTTGTGTTCACCAGCAAAGCAGTAAAAATGCTAATATGGTAAAGAAGAAACACAAACTAAATGTCACCTTGACTTAAAGGTGCAGTAAGTTGAGATGAGATTCATTATTGTAAATGCAGATCGGATCATGGAAACCCACATCCATGATACCTGTAGCCGGACAACAAATTTTTCATAATTGACATCATTCAATGAGTAAAATTTAAGAATTTGGGTTTAGATTCTATGAGTGTCTAGAATTAAGTTTGTATGGTGTTAACAAGATTAAAATCGACTCATACGCTCTTATAATGTAAGAGTAACATTGTAGCATGCGATTCATACCTCATGTGCTTAGAAGAACCGCAAATGGGAAGCAAGTGAATAAATCCCTGCTTCATTGCTATGTGAGTCCCATAAAGTTTCAATCCTTTCATTAATGTCCTTTGACTTTGATAATATCTTGAAGGTATGTTTCAATGCCTACTACTTTAGCATACATCCTATGGTCATGATATATACGATCTCAAGGTTTAATGCTAGGAAAGTGATTTATTCATATTAAAGTGACAATTGGGTGAAAGGAAGATTACCTAAAATATACACACTTATGCTAGTGTCTATGGCCGGTCCCTTATAATATTATTTTCTTAATTTCATAAGTGTGGATGCTAAACATTTGAGAAAGTCCATCTGAGTTTTATGTTGACTCAAGAGGGATTAGATTGGCCATGAGAAAAGTATATATTGGTAAATCTAGGACATTAGAGGCACTTTAATAATATTATGGAATTGCACTATAGGGTTGTTTTGTGCTGGTCTCTAAGAATGGGATTTCTAGTGTAGGAACCCAAATGAAGGTGTCATACCCATGCGATCACAGCAAAGCATCTAGTAAGAAAGAAGGAAGGAAGAGAAAGATATTGGATCAACAACATCAAATCCACCAAGTGTGAGTGGGAGATGTTGGAATATACAAGTCTACCCTTGGTAGATTAGGACCCAAACCCATTTGGATTGGGGTAGAAACGAAATCAGATAAATAATATAGGTCAATATGGGTTATTCTCTCTTTTAATATTTGAATTTCAAATCTTGGTAACTACCCATATGTATTATATGGGGATCATGGAGCTAGTTTGGTGTGGGGTGTGAAAAACATAACTCCCAATGAAATTCTCCTTTCCCATTTTTTCTTCTGAGTCCTCTCTTCTCCTTTTCCTCTTGATGTATTTTTTGTGTAACGTAATCGGAGTCTGCAATCAGTGTTCCAATTCTCGTGTGGGTACTCAGTGAATAGATGGATTCTAGGTATGCCCGAAATCCTACAAAAGAGATAGTCCTCATAGAGGAAAATGATCGAACCTCATTAATTGTATAGAAGAATCTCTTATCTGCAAAGCTTGCAACATGATAACGTTGTCGGGTTTTGTCCACTTCATTATTCTTACCAAGAATGGTTTATGACCACAACATGAGTGTTTTAAATAAAATAATTCGGATGGTGTAGAAAACGTACCAAACGGTTCAATGTTCAAATCTGGGTCAAGCCTCCAAAGCTCTATGAGTTGATCTCCCAAAACCCACACGAAAATTTAAACTAGTTTGGACCACTAAAACATCTAGAGTCCAAAAGGAGTGGGGCAACAGAGCACCACACAAGAAAGAGTATAGAGAAAGAAGGGAATAGCTGGAAAGCTTGATAAACGCTAATATTTACATGGTTTTTCTACTTAATTTTGGGGCATTCTGTAACTCATTTTACCCTGTCTTTTGGAAAATTGAACCTCTTTTGCTTTATTGATCATACATTGCATATGCACTAACACAAAGGGAAAATGAGTAAATTATCTCTTTCAACCGTCCATACCTTCGAACTTCAGTGTTTGATTCTTTAACAAAGCCCTTTTTGCTTTTGTTTCAGGTATTTAGGGGAGATAGTCAATGCTGAAGATGAAGCTGAAGGAAGTACAGTTCGTGATTGGAAGAAACTTACCAAGAGAGTGTCACTAGACCTTTATGACACGGCCATTAATATTATGTTGCTACTTGTATGCAATTTTAGAGACTCTTCAACCTTTAAGGTCACAACATTTTATGTATAAGTCGTGACATTATGCTGTATAAGTCGTGACGTAACTATGGTGAAGTCGCGACCAAATCACGTGGAAGTGTAGCTGTACGTTTTGGATTAGGTCAGGAGCTTCCATCCATCAAAAGGAGAGCCACCACAAAATTCAACATCATTCTGCAGATTTGGAGAATCAACCTGAAGCCAGTCCTTCCTCTTTGAAGCTAATTTCATCTGCACACACCTCCCTCCATTTTCCAACACTCCATCCCCATGTTCACCTTCCCAACTATTCTAACCTTCCTCACCATTCCTTTCTACGTTTTTCCATCTTCATCTTCATCTTCTCATGGTAGAATAGAGTGGTGATTGCAGCTATTTCCTTGAAGCCATGATAGGCTAAACTCTTAGCCTCTTGGTGATGGAGTGTGGGGCTTGAGTTCTGGGATTCATTGGGGAGTATTCCTAGTTTAATCTTGCAATTGAGTATTTTAGAGATCTTTAGGTTTAAGGACTTCTACTGTTGAGCAAATGGTGTTTACAGACTTGTGAACCTTTGATTGGACTATTTATTTGGATTGAGTGTTGTTCATGTTGATTAGAATATATATTTTAGACTTGATTCCTTTTATTCATCTAGTTATCAAAGATTTTTGGTGGGTAGTTGTTCATTTGGTTTCTTTGATTGTGATTACAATTCATTGAAGGCATGAGCACCATTTATCCCTTTACATTCAAAGTAGTACTTCACAATACTTTGAGGAATGTTCATTAACTTGGTCCTAAGTGATTACTTAGGGTTTCTTAATTGGACTCAAAAAGATTGAACTCCCGTATTTAAGTTAGAGCAAGGAAAGCTAAGCTACCATCGCTGATAGTCTATTCATTATATTTCCCTTGATCCAAAGTTTGTTTCCAATTATTGAAAAGACCAAAAATATTCTATTACACTTGTTTTGCATTACCGTTTCTTGTTACCAAACAAAAACACCTTTTTTACATACCTAAGTTCAATATGTTTTCAATAACCAATTAGCATAGGGTAAGCAATAAACCGCTCCTCGAGAAGAACGATTGGTTGGCCACTATACTGCATTAGTTTTAGAGCAATCATTTTGTATTGAACCGGAAGGCGACAAAACCACGTCCGATAAATGGCACCGTTGCCGAGGAGCCAAGTAATTGGTTATTATCACCATTGTTAACTTGGGTCGATTCTTGTTGAGCTTTAGGTTTAGTTTTCAATTTTTGACATTGCATAGCACACAAAATTTTAGAGAAATACAAACAAAAATTCTGGTTTTCTTTGATAATTTTGCATTTGCACCTTTGCATAGCATTTTGCATTTATCCCTACTTAATCCTAAGTACTTGGGTAATTGTTGCAAAGCTTTAAATTGTTCATGCATATCTATCAGCATTTGGCCAGGTAACTTAGTGAGTTTTTGAGTTTGTTTGAGGAGAGCAGCTCCAATATCACTTACGTCGCTACTTACTATCATAATAGTCACGACCTACAGCATTTCCTCTCCAGGGATTGCTCTCGGTACATTTTTGGTCGCGACCTGTAATCTTTAAGTTGTGACCTGGGTGCTCTATTTCAACCAAATTTTTTCTAAGTGTTCACTTTTTCCTTTCAGGTGTCCTCAATACACTTTTAGTCACGACATATAACCTTTAAGTCGCAACTTAAGTGAACTCTATCACTAAAAATCATTTTAACTGTCCAGGTTTGCATTCATCTTGCCTCTGCACATACTTTGAGAGTGTACATCACTTACTACACCTCAAACTCATTGAGCACTATTATAATTCACTGAGTTTGCATTCCGCTTGATTTGAATATTTGGCACATATCAAATTTTGGCTGCAATTTTCTTTAGAAATTTTTTATGTGCATAATTTTCCTCTGAGCATTTGTATGTGGAGAGTGCGTAGAGGTAGAAGAGTGAGAGAAACAGAACACCTCAATACAGTCACTCTACATAACCTTCCCCATTCATCCAGTGAGAATGAGTAAGTAAAGGAGGAAATCATGGCTGAACCCGTTGGTCCTGGGAATCGCAATGGCAATCATAATAGACCTAATAACGGGATTGGTCATGAAGACCAAGGAGAGAATAATGGACACAATAGAATTAATGATCCACCTAGGGGTAGGACAATTAAAGAGTTAACATAGTTTGATGGCAATTTTGATCCCATGCCGGGTGTTTTTCCTACTTTTAATGCTGATTTTGAAAAAAAGAGTTAATTGATACACTCACTACCTAAGTTTCATGGACTTGCAGGTGAAAATCCTTATCTCCATCTCCGGACGCTATACATGCAATGCATGTCCATGAAGCCTATAGGAGCAAACATTGATGATGTTATGTGGAAGGTGTTCCACCAATCTTTAGAGGGTAAAGCAAAAGAATGGCATATGAATCTACCGCTCTTTGTAGACAATGCGTATAAGCCGTGGACAAGTTTGAAGAAGGCCTTCCTAGACAAGTATTTCCCTTTCACAAAGATTTCTGTTGTCCGCAAAGAAATCTCAGCTACAAAACAAGAGGTGTATGAATCATTCTGAGTATTGAAGTCGAATCCAAGACATGCTTACTAGATGCCCCAATCACCAAATCTTGGAGGAACTTCTAGTTCAATACTTTTACAAAGGACTCCTAACCTATGACGCTCAAGTTTTGGACGCTACTATTAATGGTTCAGTGGAAAATATGGAGCCTAGGACTGCGTGGGAATTGATTAGAAATTTTGCCTTAAAATGGAAACACACAAACCCTAAGGAGCTCAAGGAACTTAAAGCTGAAAGAGACCCATTACTAGTAAAGCTAGCTCCAGATATGTCGAGATTAACAAGTACAGTGGAAAGTTTGCCACCCACAAAACATCAATCTCTAGCTATGGTGGCCTCCACTTGTGGTGATTGTAATTCTCCTATGCATCTCACAGAGAACTGCCCTAGATTAGTTGAAGATGTCAATGCTTTGTACCAAGGACGAGATAGACAGTACTCACAAAGGGACCCTTACTCCAGCCCTTACAACCCAGGGTGGAGAGATCACCCGAACTTTAAGTGGGGTGGGGGACCAACAGACCCAATCAAAACCAAGGTGGGTAGGGAAATCAGTTTCAGCATGCTGGCACCTCATCAAGGGGTTATCAAACCACTCATGAGCTACAGTGCCTACACCCAATACTAGCCTGTCCTCCCAATAGCCATCAGGATGGATGAGACTTTGCAGCTTTTGAAAAGCATGGCGGCTCATATGACTAACATTGAGGGGCGAATCAAGGAAAGTGATTATAGATTTGCCTCCATCACTACCATTTTGCATGGAATGCAGAAGGATAATTTGAATGTCAGCAAGAAAATGGAAGTGCTTACACTCAAGAACAGTGAGATTACAAGCCACTTGACACAACTTTCTAACACCATCACCGATATGCAAGCCAAGATGGGAGGCAATATTCCCTTGAACACAGTGATAAATCCCAAATCCCTTAATGCTATCGCCCTGAGAAGTGGGAAGATAGTTCATTTAAAAGATGAAAGAAGTGCAAACACTGAATCTCACCTAACAATGACTAGCCCTCCACTTTCCCTAATCAGATTAGGAAAATCTGAAAGCTCCAAAGAAGAGGAACTCATGGTGAAGAGGAGAATGCAAGAGTAGGTAATCAGTCAAGATGAACCCTATGTGCATGACCTTGAATATGAAAAGAAAGCCTAAGAGGATGACAGCACAGTAGCAAGAGCAGCATGTAAAGGCAAGCAAAGGGAAGAGAATGCATAATCTAGCAAGCAGGGAGCTTCAATGCCCGTAGGTAAGGAGGTAACCTCTAAGGCCCTTCCTTTCCCTAAAGCTTTCTTTTTGGTAAAAAGAAATCTAACTCTGAGTTTGCAACTGAAACTTATAATTTGTTTAACAAACTTGAAATCAATGTGCCCATGGTTCAGTTTCTAAAAGGGAATCCTAAATATGTTAAGCTGCTCAAAGAACTGTGTGATGACAAAAAAAGATTTAGGCCCTTAGAATGAATCCAAGTCAGTGCCAATGTGTCCTCTCTCTTTAAGGCAGAATTACCAGTGAAATGCCAAGACCCAAGATCCTACACCATCCCATGCACCATAGGGAAAGTTTACATATAGGGAGCATTGTTGAATCTAGGGGCTGCAATTAATATCATGCCCTTGTCAATTTATTAAGCCCTAGGTATCAATGGTCTCAAGGACACCAGTGTGGTTCTTCAATTAGCGGATTGATCTATTAGGTATCCCAAGGGAATCATAAAGGACATCCTAGTTAAGGTTAAGGACCTAGTGTTCCCCACTAATTTCTATGTGCTGGACATGTCCAATGAAGTGGTGAATGAAAGCACCCTCATCTTAGGGAAACCCTTCCTCCAAACCTCTAAGACTATCATAAGCATGAAACATAGTTGTATCACAATGGAGGTAGGGGAGCATGTGGTCACATTCAACATGAATGAGGCCACTTGGTATCCCTTCGATAATGCTAATTTTATGGGTTTGAATGCCATTGATTTTACTGTAGAAAATTAGGGATGAGTATGAAATGAACATACATGATGCTTGTCACATGAATTCACCTAAATTGCTTGATGCCTCTTCTGAGCTTCTTGAGTCTTCATATTATGATCTATCACTGAGTGCATATGATGCATATTTTGACTCCCTACCATTTATTTATTCATTCTCCAATTCTTGTTGCCATGGTGTGTCATGTAACAATCCTCTTGAAATAGACAGCATGCTTTTTGTACCTTAGAGACTTTCTTTCTCTCTTGATTTAGAATTGTTGCCTACATGCGCAAATGACACTGCTTGTAACAAGGATATTCCAGTTTGTTCTGTAGGGTTTCTAGGTGATGTAAAGGCAATACATGGAGCTGAGCAAGAAAACACAAGCACCAACTACCAAGAAGGCCCCTTGGTACAATTTAGGTAGTGACATGTTGAACAACAAGTCACGACATATGAATACATCTATCTAGAAGGCCCCTCGGTACATTTTGAGTCATGACATGAAGATAAAAAGTCGTGACCTAGTAACCTTGAAGTAGCATCTCGGCCCCAAACCATTCCTGCTGCAGTGGTTAATGATGTGGTTGAAGGGGCACACCCTTCCCCTACCATTTCCACTCCCACGTAGTCTACAATTACACCTCTTACCCTGTGTTTCTTGAATGAACTAATATCCACTGATGATGTAGGTGTAAAGACGCAACCACCTCTGGAAGTTGCTTCTATGAATCAACTCAAGACTGACATACCATGCCAAGAGGATGAAGTTGCTAAAGCAATTCAACATGATACGGCTAAGAGAACACATCAAGAGTCTCCAAAGGGAAGTATCTCAAACTCCACTAATAGGTTGAGGTTGATTCCATCTATTGTCCAACCCCACACCTTAGAACTTAAGGAACTTCCCCCTAACTTGAAAAATGCTTTCCTAAGCACTGAAAATAAACTGCCTGTTATAATTTTGAATTCTTTATCTGAAAGTGAAGAGGCTAGTTTGTTGGATGTCCTAACGAAGAATAGGGAGGCTCTAGGGTTGCAATTGTTGGATATAAAGGGGTTAGACCCCACTATGTGTACTCATAAAATTTTGTTGATTGAGAACTCCAAACCTATTAAGCAAAGCCAGTGAAGGTTAAACCCTCTAATCTCTGATGTGGTTAGGAAGGAGGTTGACAAACTCTTGAGAGCCAGCATTATTTATGCCATTTCAGATAGCGAGTGGGTGTCACCGGTACAAGTAGTACCGAAAAAGAGCGGAATCACTATGATTAAAAATGAGAGTAATGAACTGATTCCTACTAGGGTACAAAACTCTTAGTGAGTTTGTATATACTACAGGAAACTGAACGACGCCACTAGAAAGGACTACTTTCCCTTGCCATTTATTGATCAAATGCTTGAGAGGTTAACGGGGAAAAGCCACTATTTTTTCTTAGATGGGTATTCCGGGTACTTTCAGATTCCTAAAGACCCTAGAGATCAGGACAAAACCACCTTCACTTGCCTGTTTGGTACCTATGCCTATAAGAGGATGTCATTCGGTCTTTGTAATGCCCCTGGCACATTCCAGAGATGCATGTTGTCTATATTTTCTGAATTCATTGAAAAATGCATGGATGTGTTTATGGATGATTTCACTGTGTATGGCAACTCTTTTGATGAATGTTTAAAAAGTCTTGACAAGGTTTTAGTACGATGCATTGAGAAAAAGCTGGTTTTAAACTATGAAAAGTGCCATTTTATGGTTGATCACGGCATTATGCTAGGACACTTGATTCTAGTAATGGAATAGAGGTAAACCGAGCTAAAATTGAAGTGATATCCTCTCTGCCCAACCCCACCAATTTGAAAGAATTAAGGTCCTTCCTCGGCCATGTAGAGTTTTATAGAAGATTCATTAAGGATTTCAGTAAAATAGCTCTACCTCTTTCAAAAATGTTGCAAAAGGATGTTGATTTCTTCTTTGACCTTGCTTATGATCATGCTTTTGATGAGTTAAGGAGTAAGTTGATTTCACCACCGACTTTGACCTCTCCCAATTGGGAATTGCCTTTTGAAATTTCCTACGATGCTTCCAATCTGAGCGTGGGGACAATGCTAGGTCAAAACGAGGGTACTCTTTCAAAAGTAATTTCTTATGCTTCCAAAACCCTTGACGCTTCTCAGAAAAATTACACAACTACTGAAAAGGAATTATTTGCAATTGTGTTTTCATTGGACAATTTCAGACAATATCTCATAAATTCCAAAGTAATTGTGTGCACAAATCATGTAGCAGTCAAATATCTCTTTCACAAAACTCAATCTAAACCAAGACTTTTGAGATGGATGTTATTGCTTCAAGATTTTGATGTGGAGGTCAAGAACAGAGTTGGAAATGTCAACCATGTTATGGATCATCTTAGTAGATTACCACTTGATACCAAGGGAGTATTACCCTCTGACTCTATTTGTGATTCTTTCCCAGATCAATCTCTTTGTGCTTTATCTGTTTGACAACCATGGTATGGACACTTAGTCAATTATCTTCCTACAAATCTAATCCCTTCACATTTGACTTTGTTTTAGGCACAAAAGCTTAAGAGCGAGCCTTCATACTACATTTGGGATGCACCACACTTGTGGAAAATCTGTTCAGACCAAGTGATGAGGAGGTGCATTCCCAAAGTTGAATCACAAGCTATATTGGAGGCTTGCCACAACACGGTGTGTGGGGGTCATTTTGTAGCAAACAAAACCACTAGGAAGGTCTTAGATGATGGATTTTACTTGCCTACCCTCATCAAAGATTCCTTTATTCATTGTAGGGCATGTGATGTGTGTCAAAGATTTGGGGGGTCGGGTGAGTAAACATGACATGTCACAGCAGCCTATCCTTTTCTGTGAGGTTTTGGATGCATGGGGAATTGATTTTATGTGACCCTTCCCACCTTCTCATGGCTATACCTATATCCTTTTGTGCATATATTATTTGTCTAGGTGGGTAGTGGCCATTCCAACCAAAAAAGACGATGCATCCATGGTCACCAAATTTCGGAAGTCTAATATCTTTAGTAGACTTGGTGTACCAAAGATATTGATTAGTGATCAGGGCACCCACTTATGCGACAAGCTCCTCAATAACTTGTTGGCAAAATATGGTTTTTCCCACAGGGTTTCAATCCCCTATCATCCATAAACAAATGGGTTAGCTGAAGTGTCAAACCAAGAAATCAAAAGAATCCTGGAATGGATTGTCAAACCCTCGAATAAGGACTGGAGTTTGAGGGTGGATGATGCTTTACGGGCCTATTGTGACAACCCCTTTCTACTAAACAAGGCTTTTAACTTAATTAACAATTATTAAACAAATAACCATGATTTTTTTTTTTCAAAAACTTTATATCACAAGGCTTATAACCCAGCCCACTAGTCCGCACTCTTTCATATTGTAATTCCAGCACAAATATCTTATACAAACAGTTACCAAGACAAATATTCAAAATAAAATTTGAATATGACATAATATGATGATCCTATTATGGCAGTATACAAACATTGAAATTCCCAAAAGTTCCAGAGGCATACAAAGCTACTAACGCTTAAGCCTCTGCCTGCT
>QFDD01003317.1:0-22338 GCA_006871305.1 Vachellia collinsii | reverse complement strand
ATTCAAGTGGGGGTCTTGATTCCGGGCGGTCTAAGACATTAGAAGACAATTGAGGGCATACCCAATAGACATAAACGCACCTCAATACAGGTTTCAATCATGAGGAGAAGCAATGCTAATTAAATTGATCTTCCTAGAAAAAAAATTAATCCAACAGCCAAAGTAGAAGAACAAGGATACCTCGTAAACAGGATGCCACACTACCATTAGTCATGAGAGGATACACAAGCAACCGTTCAGTTGGTGTCATGCAAAAACCACGCAGCCGAAGCAAATTACGGTGGACAGCCAAGCTGATCATTTCTACTTCTGTTTGAAATTGCAGCTCTCCACCCTGAGTACGTTCCTCTTTTAGTCTTTTCACTGCAACTAGAGACCCATCAGTTAACCGTCCTTTGTAAACCTTACCAAATCCACCTTTTCCCAGAATGTTTTTATTACTGAAGTTGTCAGTTGCAACTTGCAGCTCACGCAGGGGAAACTTTTTAAGCTGACCCAGATGAACTTCAGGGTCTTCCTCAGCTGCCAGTAAAAGGGAAAAATGTAGATGAATCAATTATGACTGCTATATAATTCATCAATCATTATTTGTAACATCTTTTCCATTATTCAACTTACCAGGAACATCAAAGAAATAATCTTGCGGCCTCCTCTTCCGGCAATAAGCAAGTGCAATTACTGGGGCTGCAAACATTAGAGCAGCAGCAGCAGCAACTCCTCCAGCAATAGCTCCAGTAGCACCATTGCCTAAAATAGTTTACAGATTACAAGTTGACCAGCAAATCATCATTCTATTCAAAAAAATTTAATCATGATGTCTTCTTTTCTACGAATTTAATATTTGACAAAATAAATGGGTCAGACACACACAGGCATCATCTATGATTACTGTAAAGAATTTAAAATAGCTATGCAATCTTTGAATTGGTAAGGAGCAAAGGAAGTAATGGTGTGGGTTGTTTATACCACACTCTTCTTTCATTATTCCCACAGTATCAATATAATATGAATATGAAAACACATCATTGGGTAACATGTGTAAGTCCAGCTAAGCATTCTTGTAATGAAAAATTTTAAGTTATCTTCAGTTATAATTTAAGGTAGTTATAATGCAAACCTATACTGTCTACGTTTTAAGCTCAATAGGTTTGTAAATGAGAGGGTCTGTTATCTAACTAAAGATTTCGGGTAGAGTAGTTCTTTCAACAATCTAAATTATTATTGAAAAAGACATCAACAAACCTGAAGAAGATGGTGGCGGCGTTGGTGAAATTGGTCCAGGTGTGATGTTTAGGGGTTTCAAACCAGGATTTTCTTGAAAACTGTTAGGTGGAATGGAGTGATTAGCAAAACTTTATATGTTGCTCCTCAATAATCGCCAGAAATAAACGAAACCACTTGCACCAACCTGAGGGCAGTAAATGATTGAAATGAACCATTGGTTGGGATGTCTCCTTTTAGCTTGTTTTTTGAAAGATCACTGGATTCCATAATGACCATGAGCTTACACTTCATTATAAATATGTAACTTAATATCTACATTTGCATAAGATCATTGAAACTAGTAGAAACACTCACAGCACTTGCAGTGAATTAACATTAGTCAAGGCCATGGGAATGGCTCCATCCAAGCTGTTATTGTTGAGACGCCTATTTCAGATAGCAGCAGGAAGGATTAGTTTACAAATCAAAGTAAGCTATGGTAGAGAGAAATAAGAAAATTATGGACAAATCATAACATTTTGATAAATAAATAGAATGTGCCACTCCAGTACAGATAACATAAACTTGTGCTAGGGGAAGTAAATTTGTTGAAAATTGAACATGTCTAAATATAGCCATGGCTGATGCATCCATAACTTGACTTTTACCTTCAGGTACATACAATACTTGAATTACTACATTGGAAATTTACAAATAAGGTTAAAATAAATTTTTTCTCTTCCCTTGGACTCAATGATCATGGTATGGCACATAGGAACATACCATAGACCTTAAAAGCAGTACCAACATGATAGAACCCAAGCCATCGCAATGTAACTTCTGAAGCTAGATTACTTGCAATGAAGATTAACGGCTTGAAATGGGCAATAAGCCAAATGAACATCAATATGCTAATCCTTGCTTATAGACACTGGTGTCAATAAAAAAAAAAAAAATCTTCCACTCTTGAAAAACTGTTTATGAAAATACCTTTTCTGAACAAAAATCCGCTACTGAATTTGAAGTTATTATCATAAATATCTCACAAAATTTGACATTAACCCAAAGTCATTTATGCCACGTTGAATTGTATTTTTAGTTTATACAAAAGCAACTCATATAGGAATGGAATGAAAGGAGGTAGAGGACGGTTAATCCATTCCCACTTCATTCCCAGAGAGCAAGACAAAAGATTCCATTAGTCTCCCAATATCGACACAAGGTGTTCAGAGCATTGTCTCCCTGTTTGCCATTGAAGATAACAAATAATAGACCTCGGAATCCAAGCAAATATTTATCTTATAATTAATATACAGTATACATTTCAAAGGAGAAGTTATTAATTATTTGATTGCCAGCTTACGGCTACTCATTTTCTCTGATGATACATTAGAGAGTGAAACGATAACCCACCACCCTTCCCATTTTAAAATGCACCTTGATAGTATAAATTTGCAAGAAAAAAGATCAGGAAGACAACAGACGATCTATTCAATTGTAACATACTGCTCACTCTCAACCGGGCATATGATAAAAAGCCTTAACTGTTTGACTGATGGCAGTCTGGAGTTAAAAGAAAACAAGCAACTTGCAGTGAAGGACACTTCAATCAAGAAAGAGAATAAAGAAGATTTAGGTATAAACAGCAGATTTAAGAAGAGCATGACATACAGGAAACGTAGTTTTTGAAGCTTGCCCAATGTCTCTGGGATGCCACCTGATATGCCATTGGCGTACAGATCCAAACTCACCAAATTTGTCAAATTTCCAAATTCAGGTGGGATTTTTCCAGTTATGCTATTACTGTAGAGTTCCCTGGCATAGAAAAGAACAGAAACTCAGATTTGAGCAAAAAGAGAGAGAGAGAAACGCCAGAAATAATTAGATGATGACAGATATGAGCGTGAAATTGGTATGGACTGGAGTAGTTGAAATCTTACGTTGATAAGGTGAAAAATGAAGCAAAAAAACCAAAAAAAAAAAAAAATCATAGATGGATGATGACATACAAAACGTAACTTTTGCTTCAGCACTTTATATAATCATCTCTAAAGGACAGTTGATGCCAAGCATAAGCTTGGGAGAGAGCAAAAGTTGTTAATGCTAACTGTTCCACGAGATGATTCAGTCTCTTAACCAAACAGAGCAGGAGCAAGATGCCTTAGAATATCAACATCATGAATTAGGAAGTTGATCTAATCATAGAAACAACCAGTAATCGATCACAAGATTTAGGAATAATATACAGCATAGTTCTAGCTTTGCAAAGGAGGATTCAAAGGTTGAGGCATTCTTATGCATAAGAATAGAAAGAATAGGGAAAGATTGACAAAGAGGAGAGAAGGAGAGAGAAGAACGAAATCAGTGAAGAGGAGAGAATAGATAATAGAGAGGGAGGTGTCAAACTGAAGAGTACACTAGCAATTAGATTAAGCATGAGAACCTTAGTTACATCCATTCCGACACTGTCCCCTAGCTAATAGGCTTGCATATATGTGTATTATAACTAACAAACTCATATCCCTACCTAACAGACTCAACTATTGGGATTCTCATATTTATTACAGTTCACACATCATAATCTTAAATGGCTCAAGACCTTAAGGTTCGTATCAAGACCTTAAATGATTCAGACATGAGGCTTAAAATAGAACTAATGAAGATCAAAGGTCATAAGGTAAGCGCTAAGATCAATAATCTTCAAAAATAGATTTCATTTCCTTTCCTACACAAAATGGGGTTTGGTATTTACTAGTGTATTTGATTTTTCCTTCCATTCTATCATCATTTCTAGGTTGATTTGTCTATTAGGAGAAAACTTTATATTTGACATGCTTTTATGTATAAAATCCTTAGTTGGACTCATGGCAAAATAAAAAATAAAAAATCCTTAGTTGAACTCCATTTATTTATTTGTAGAAAGTTTAAAAAGCAAAGAGGGTCCAAGTTACGATGCTTGGAGAACTCATATGAAGAGTCCAAAAATGAGACTAACATCATTAAAAGTCAGAAGCCTAAAAAGTACTAAAGATGGCGCCTAACTAAGTTTGACCTTTCCCATATGTCTACAAGTTCAATTGCAAGGAGACACTAATCCAAGGAAGGTCTAGATATCGATATGCCAAATTGGAGGCTTAATCTATCTTGTGTGTGATGTCTGAACTTGGACAGGAAGAAAGCAGAGTAGGACATTCATTGCAACAAGAGAAAAACTTCCTAAAGTTGCAAGGACAGCAAAATAGGGAAGTCATTGCGCATCAAAGAAAACTTCAACAAGGAAACTCTTTGTTCTTCACTAATTAGTAATTACTGATTATTCAGAAAGTGTCCCCATGTCAAAATGTGAACAAGAAAGTAGTCTAACGCAAGGACAAAAAAGGAAATTTGGAAAATGTTGCAATTTATACTGTAGGAAACCACAGGATGAGAACAAGGGATAAACACCCAGACAGGCACCAATAAATAGTCAGAAGGAATGATGAGTTCCAATATGTCGTAGGGTAGTGTAGCATGATATTCATGTATTAAAATACCCCAAGAATAAGGACAGTTTTCCCCAAAATAATGTACCTATTCATAGCCCGTTGATCAAATAGAGTGAAAAAGGTGGACAGATGGATGGATAAAGTAGAGCACGTGGACTTTGCTAGATGAGACGCATAGGCAGAGCGGGAAGTTGGAAAATACTTTGCCAAAATTTATAATATTTAAGATTAAGTCTCAGAATTTAAGACTTTGAGCAATGAATTGCACTCAAGTTTAAAGCTCTGAGGTGTCGTACTAAGAAACAAGTGAAATTGAAGCCTACTATATGAAGCCAGCTACGGTAATGATAGTGAAATCATCAAGCAAAAAACCACCAAAGAACAGAAAGGGATAATGTCTCAAGAAATGAGGTCATGTCATGATATTCCCAGAAACAAAGATGCAAATCTGTGCAACGAAATCATATTACAACTTACAGGTACTGCAAATTTGGGAGTAGACCAAGCTGTGGAACTAGTTGACCCGAAAGGTTGGCATTTCCAAGATCACTGACCAAAGATAAATAGAATTTTTAACATATGCAGCATGGCCATAAATGATAGGTAAAAATCCCAGAAATAACTTACACACGCGTCACACTATTAGCACTATCGCATGTAACATGAAACCACGTGCAAGGATTGACAAGGGTAGCATCCCAACTTTGAAGAACATTGTTTGGATCAGCTACGCTGCTCTTAAATGCATTCAGGGCATCACCTGTCTCAGGGAAAGCAATTTTCAGAGGAAGAAATCCTTTAAATTAAATCATATCTTGTGTAATCCAAGAAACATCTCAGCAGCTCACAATTATGAAAAGCCAATTATACTAATCAAACAAGGTGTCAATGTTTACGCTGCACTGGGAGGTGGGAAATACGGAAAAAAGAAGCATAAAGGGATACTTTCTTAGTTCAACCTTGGTTACAGTCCTAGAACACGGCCAAACAATAAGATATTTATGTTAATCTATCTCTAAATATCAAAAACATTTTGACAAGCCATTCGAGGATGGTCAGATCTTCCAAAACTCAGACCCATCCACTCTCGCTGAAGTATAAGAACACAACAGTTTCTATGAACTCTGAGCACAGAATACAATTTTGCCTTTATGATGGACAACAGGACCAACATATATAGCATAAGAACGGATTTTAGGAAAACCCCTTCAGTCCTCTCTGTTCATACTCGAATAGAAGAATGACAGACGGAGAAGCTTGAAGTCGGAATATTAAAATAGCTGCTCCATCAGGAAATCCTATTAACTTCTCTAGTTATGTAATCAAGAAGTAATATAGCTAACAGCAAGAAGAGCAGCAGAATAGTGAATTTTCCCATCTCAATGCATTGAAAAGCATCGTAATATGAAACATTGAAGAAGCCAAAGAACATTGACAAAAAGGTACCACCCACCTTCGGCATTACCAGAAACATTTAGCACCAAATCAAATACTAAGATTGCACAAAGGAGCAAAGCACCCATGAAAAACGAACTCATTCTGTCCATATGCCTCATCCTCTTCAACTAGAACCTGATGAACTTCATAACGAAGCATAAACCCACAAGCACGTTGACCTCATTGACCAAATGGACTCTTGAGGATTTTCCACAATCACCTCCTG
Organism: Vachellia collinsii; assembly: GCA_006871305.1. Lineage (NCBI taxonomy): Eukaryota > Viridiplantae > Streptophyta > Magnoliopsida > Fabales > Fabaceae > Vachellia > Vachellia collinsii. The sequence goes on along the minus strand of QFDD01003317.1, from coordinate 15,987 downwards.
GATAGCTTCCACCTTTCTCCTCCCTCAACTTTTACTCTGAAATCTGGAGCTGTAATCTCATATGGGTGTCGATGAATTTAGCTGAAAATGCTGGCCAACGGAGACGAGGAGAGAAGCTTCCAAATTTGCAAGGCATTGTAAAAGTGGACTGTGGAAAGGAGAGTATATCCGAGTCAATGCATGCCTGCTACCTCGTCTGACTGAGAAATTTCCTCGCTTCTTTTCCTCCCTTCTTTATTTTTTCCTTTTTTCTTTAACTTAATTTCGATTCTTTTTTAGCTTTGGGCTGTTATGAAAGAAAACGAAATTCAGACGAAAATTAACCAGAGGGTGGGGTTGGGGGAAAGAGTGAGAATGGTCAAAGGCGCCCGCGTACCGGTCTGGATGACCCCACGACCACGCGCAGAAGCTCTGATGGCATTTATATTGAAAATTAAATAAATTACAGTAATAGTAGTACAAACAGATATAGATAAATGGTTATAGTAGCAGTATAAATAAATATAGATAAAGAATAAACGGTTATAGTAGTAGCAGGAGTATAATTTAAGCATTTGTCACACGTGAGAAATTGGGAATAATATAATTTAAACTTTTTTGGCCAAGAGAATATTTTTTTAAACCTATAATTTTGTTTAATTAGGAAAAACAAGAGATTATTAACCTTAAAGAGATGCAATTTGACATAACTAACAACATTAACATATGGACCAAAGGGCATAACTCCTCAATTCATTTTTTAATAAAAAGACATATTATAGAATAACACATAAAATGTGCATCATGAGAATAGATTGTAGACTTGGAAAAATAAACTTAAAAACAAGAAATCTTGATGAAATATACTCAAGGATTATCATAATAAAAACAAAAAATCTTGATGATCTATAATCTTTGGGCAACTAAATTTATTAATAAAATTAATAGCTTAGATTTACGTCCCCATGGGTTGACTTTGAAGGTTGTTGTTCATATCGATTATGCAATAAAACTTGATTGCATATTATTAAACTTGAGAAAAACATCACTAAAGCAATTATTTTGAATGGTTCTAAGCCAAACCAAAATATGCTTCTCCATATGAATCCATGAATAGATGGCAATGTTGTATGCAATAAAGGCAATTTCCAATTACTCTATCATGAGCAATTATGTGTTTGTTAAAGTGTGGAAGGACTTGAGATTCTGTTGAATGATAGCAACAAGAGCCCTAGAACTAGAACCACCAATTAAATGTGCTGCTTATAGAGAAATTGTTATGGATCTTTAGTGTTTAAATCCAATTAAAGTATGTGTCATGTTTAATATACATTTGCATCATGGAATGGTTAGCGCTTTGTAATAATGGTTAATATAATATTTGATCCTTCAAATTTATTTTTATTTTAATTTTAACCTCTCAAGTTTAAAATCAATTGTTTAAATCCCTCAAATTTCCTTTTATTGATGACATTGATTCCTATAATCTAATAATAATCTGAACAATTTTACCCTTTAAGTAATTAAAATACCTGGTTTCAAACTCGATGGATCAAAACTAAAATGAAAGCAAATTTGAAGTGTCAAAAATTATATTAACCCGTAATTATACATATGCATTTCACTGTAATTGTATATTACTTATATAATTTAGATCGTACAATAATGTGTAGGTATTGAATTGACATAATGGGTTTTGATTAAAACTATATATGGCAGTGCAGGTATACATTGATTTATTAGAGGCTTTGAAGATCCTATTGAGAGATAGTGAGATTCATCATCTAATGCAAGTTGAGAATGAGGCAACGCCACATGATATATGAAAACTAGACTGTAGAGTTTTTCCATGCTCATAGAGAGATTCTTGAATGTACTGATATCTTGGTCAATGAAGGTCATTGCTTTGACTCTCAGATCTATTTGCTGTCAGAAGTTCTGTCAAAGTCATAGGGATAGTTTTTCAAGAGATAGAGCTCTTGTTGAGGCAATAGATCCCTATGTTAACTATGTCATAATTTATTTCAAGCTTTGCTTACCATTTGTACTAATGTGTGTGTGTGTGTGTGTGTGTGTGGACAGTGTGAATCTCTCTCTAACGATGAGTAGTGAACTGGATCCTCCTCCTGTCTAGTCTATATTATAAAATTGTTATCATTTTGTCTTTCATTGAAAAAAAAAAAACGTATTGCTCTTCAAAATGGTTGAATATGCCTTTCTAAATTTAACTACTATTTGGTCCTCAATATCAAATTTCTTTTACACCAGAGTACAAAAAACGGATTGGACCGCTCAGTTCGGACCGAAAATCGAATATTGGTCTAGTCCAGTTGATCATTGAACTGACAATTGGGTCAACCGATCAAAATCGGTTATGACCCAATCAACCCCGTTTAATTAAAAAAAACTCATTCAATGCTAAAGACATTGAAAAAATGGAACCAAAATGAGAATATGTAGTTAATTAATTTTAAAAACAAATATAGTAACAAAACTACCCTTTAATTCTCTATTTTTTATTTAAACACGTTTACTAATGAGGAAATAAGATAAAATTAATTCACTTATCTCAATTTTTTTATCATTTATTTTTAATTAAACACTAAAAATTTAAAATAGGGATAAAATAAAATAATATTCTAAGTTTTACGCATTAATTTTTATAAAATAAAATATAATCTACTAAATTATATTATTTTAATTAATATAGCCGATTTGACCTCAAGTTGACCCAAATATGATCCATTAACCTTTGAACCATTGTCTTACCCAGTTAATTACATGATCAGATTTTTGGAACCTTGTTTTATACTCATGATTAGCATATTTGATCTGAAATGAAGAAAATACTTATAATCAATGAATTTTGGAGTATATTCTCCCATGTTCAAAAAATTGAACTGGCTAGTTTAGACCGAAAACCAATAAACCAGTCATTGGTCCAATAGTTGAACAAACCTACTAAATTGTTAAACTAGTGGTTTGACTAATTTGGCTCTTTTTTAAAAAAAAATTCAAAAACTTAAAAGCTAAAAGCACTAAAAAAAAATGAAACTAAAGTGGGATGGTGTGGTTCATTTATTTTTTTAACAAAAAATATAATAACAAAACTAGTCTTAAATTTGTTGTTTTCTATTTAAACAAATTTTCGCATGAGGACATAAAATAAAATAAATTCATTTTATCCCAATTTTTTATTATTGATATTTAATTAAACTATAAAAATTTAAAATATGGGTAAAATAAAATAATATTCTAGGTTTCATCTATTAATTTTTTTTAAAATAAAATATAATTTACTAAATTATATTATTTTAATATAGTCAGTCTGACTTCGATTTGACCCCGATTTGAACCATCAATCTTTAAACCATTGTCTCATCCAATTCAATACCTAATCCGGTTTTTGAAATCTTGATATTCTCCAAAATATCTTCATTAATTACACTTATTAAAGAGTTCTTGTCGGGTTAGTTGTGAACGTAAACGATACTCTTATTGGTCCTTAATACAGATCTAAGTGAGAAATTGATATCGATCCTAAATATAAGATTTCTCATATGACTAAAGTATATATTTAGTCTTTTAAATTTACATCAAATTTTAATTTAGTCCCTTAAGTTTAACAAATATACTTTTAATCTTTAATCATTAACACTGTTAATTTTACTTAATCGAAAGTGTTAATTCAATCACCATTTTAAAATTAAATTATGTTAACATATACTTAAATATTAAGTTGCTAATATATTTTTTATATTTTAAAGTTTAACAATATTTCATCAGCGTCTAGATGCATAATCACCATTTAAATTTATTGAGTCACTATTTCTGTTGAGTAAAACCTATAGTGTTAACGATTAAAAATCAAAAGTACAATTTTTAAACTTAAAAAATCAAATTGAAATTAAAAGTGCATTTTTTAAATTTAAGAAATCAAACTGAAACATAACATAAAATTAAAGGGTATAACGTACACTTTAACCTTTCTCATGTTTCTCATTTTCTCAAACTACTCCCTATCAATACTCTGTCTCTCTCAATGATAACTTAATAATGTACATGTATCCTATAAAAATGAATAGTCCTTGTTACGGTAGATAAATTCATTTATACCCACATGTACACATAGAAATTCTACTATTTGTTATTTTAAATAAATAGTTTTAAGCATTTTAAGAAAATTTTTTCAATCAAAATGCAAAAAAATAACGAAAAACATGAACACAAATAAGCAAGGGTATCAATAAGAAAATTCTACTGTTCAATTTTTATTTTAATAAACATGAACATGGATAAAACGAAGCTTCATTTCTTCAATTTCAATACAGGGGTATTTTAGGAAAAATGTAATTTTATTATGACCAAATGGCTTTGTTGATTCAATCAAATTAGTCAAATATATCCACATTAAGAACTTGAAGAGTATATAACAAGGGCATTTTAAAAAGTCAATACACATTTTTTACAAATAAATAATTTAACTCATTTTTTTCATTCATATAAATCAGTTATCTAACTTTCATATATAATTTGAGGATTTAAAGAGTAATGCTATGAAAATGAAAAAAAAAATTCACAAAGAGATTGAGACAGAGAAAATAATAATAAGGTTCTTCTTTATTTCTTTGTAACTTTTTTTTAAAAGGAGAGGACAAAATTTCTCACACGGGTCAATCAATTTTTAGTAAAGGAAAAAAACAAATGCATTGGCCCCACCCATGTGGAGGGGCATTCTCTTTCTTCTTCCGTGTTTGACCCACAATATATTATTGAAAACTATTGCCCATCTTTTTTTAACTTTTTTTATTATTTTTTTCTGATTCCTTCTCAATTTCATTTTCCTACCAATGAAAAGTTTATTTCATCTCCTAAAACGACCAGGAATTTTCTTTTCAACAACAACTACTCCCTCAGGTTGCTCGTATAAAAGTTAGTTAATGATTTGATTTAGTCTTACATACAAAATTTTAATTTATTCTATTATATAAATCCACATTATTTTCCTAAAATATCCTCATTTATTGTATATATTAATTAAAGGATTTTTGACAATTGAATACGAATAGGAAGGTGTCATATGTATCTTGCAGTCAGAATCACATCGATTGACTCGTGTTTTATGCAGAGTAACAACGACGACAACTTTAAACTATAAATAATTGATAATTCCCCTGAAACTTAATGCCATACATATATAGATAATCTCTTTAATATTTATAGCTTTACGATGAAACCCCTACATTTATGCATATATCATCCTATTGTTAGTTTTGGCCATTACTTCTTTATTTTCTCGGACCAGCAATTTCGCTCCAAATGTTAAAAACAATTGGCCATATTTTTTTTCCTTTTTCCTTTTATGTTTTTTGCTGCTTTCTTCTCATTTTCATTTTCCAACCAATGAAAAGCTTCTTTCATCTCTTACAACGAACTTTTAAAGTAAAATTACTCCCTTGAGAAAACTTTCAGGAGGAAATTGCTTTTTTGAAAAAAATTTCGGGGAGAAAATGTATATCTTTAAAGGTAATATTATCCCACTTGGACAAAAAAGTAACATCTTATCCTTCCTAGCAGACGTCAATTTGCCTCTCCGTTTAATCATGATAACTTTACTACATTTTTATACTTTCAGGATGAAATTGGTCCTTCGAGAAAACTTCTAGGACGAAAATGTATTTTAACCATTTATCCTTTACATAAATCAACTCATTAAATTTATTATATAAATATACAATTTAATACCTAATTTAATGTCATGTAAATTGCTATTTTCTTGGATTTCTTATTAAAAATACTCAATTCAATCCTCAATTTACGTCACCTTTAGAAAATATGGTTGCCCATAATATAAATCACTTTAAGAATAATTAATGCTTATTTATCAATTTTATCCATGTAATTGATACTTAATTATATATATCTCCTTATAGTATTCTTTTTCTTTCCTTCGAAACTTATTTAACATGGATAAAGTTGAAAAAACTTTCTTAATTTAAGATAAATTTAATAAGTTAACTATTATTTTCTAGTTCCACTGAATTAAGTGAAGTGATTTATATTGTAAATTTAGGGAGGGTGTATGTATATATTTTCTAGTTCCGCTGAATTAAGTGAAGTGATTTATATTGTAAATTTAGGGAGGGTGTATGTATACACACACGCACTTGAGGCTTTTTTATATTCTAATAGAACATGTTGGAAATGATTTATAAGATTAAAGGAGTACTTACTTGTATATAGCTTGAAGTTTATGGGATTAGGGGCATTTAACTTAAGGTTTAAAAGGATCATATGCACACAAAAATAAAAGTTTGATGGGCATATAATTAGTTTTTTTGGATCATCCATGTAAACTTGAAATTTTATGAGGATCTGTTATTAAATTTTAAAATTTGTGCATCGTTTAAAATTCACCAGATAGTTGATGTCTGCGTAATTTAACTTAATGATGATCACCATGATGAAGAGTTAAATCATAATGGTTGAAGCGTTTAATAATTGTTGAGATGTTTAATGTTATCCACCAATACACACATTATAATATATACTAAAAGATACTTTTATTCTTAAGCATAGGTAAGACAATTCTATTTAAAACATCGTCAGATATTAAATATAAATATTTATCATAAAGGAGGTATAAAACTTGGTTTTTAACGCTCTAAAGGATTAGAAATTTCTGATAGACTTCTCTCAATGCTGCTCAGATTTTGGTTCACCATATTATCGAATTTCTCTCAATGCTGCTCAAACTTTGGTTCATCGTATTATCGACTATAGTTGGCAAAATATGAAAAACACCAAAAGATAATGTTGAGGCCCAAGGAGTATTTGGGCCAGGCTTGATGGGATGGAACACATGAATGAGATCCCATGAGGCGATCTTTATTTGGGCTTGGTTTCATTATATCCTTTTTGTTTGTTTATGTTGTCACCAACAAGAGTAAATCTAGCAGGAGAAATTAGTTTCTCACAATGTGATGAATCAATATTCGAATTTTATCGATAGAGTAGTCTACATTTAGTATCTGACAGTTTTTGAACATAATTGTTTCAAATAGGACGATACATATGCTTTAGTAAAAAAAGTTTCTATTGTCATAGTCATGTTTTTAGCGTAATCAATCAAATTGAGTAGAAGAAGTGTTCAACTATAATTCTAAAAAATATGACTGCATTTAATAGGATAATAAACGTGTTAATAGAAAATAGAGATATGGTTGATTAATGGTATCCACCGACATAAACCCATACAATTTTCTTTTTATTTTAAAAGAAAATGATAGACTCATAATTTCTAACTCTTGTATCAATAACAACAGGTGTATTTTTAGAGCTTAATTAATCATCATATAATCAAGTTGGCATGAAAAGAAATATCAATATCAGATATTAAATTTATAAGGATACTTTTCTGAGGGTCTTAAACTGTAGTTATTCTATGCAGTCTCAATCATTAACTTCATTGGAAACGTAATAATATAATATCTTTGAATATAAAACATCTTTAAATTTTTATCTATATTTTTCTCATATTCACCCACATGGTTATTATGAAGGTGATTGTGACACGTGATCCCACAACTCCTTAAAAGGCACCCTATTGATGGAATTATATTTTAGAGAATTAGATAAGGAAGTTATTGAGTGAAAGGAAAGCGATCCCTTTAGACATACATACATGTATTTTCATTTTTTTCACTAGTACCTTTATTTATTTTTATTAATTATCAATTTTTCTTAATGACTCAACTTGTTTCTGTTGAAACTCATATTGTGACTAACATTTGTTGTTGTAGGATAAACCCATTTTTTTAAATGGAATAAAGATACTTGATAAAGCATGAATTCAAATATCATAAATCTTTTCGTTTATGAATTCATCAATTACTATCTGTGTTGTACTTTCTTTGTGTTGTGAGCAAACATGCATATATTTTCACCAAAAGGGTATATTTCTTTGATATTGGTTCTTTTTCATAAGGTTTTTACTCTCTCTTTTCTTATTATTGATTTTTATTTAAAATTTAAAATTGATTATAGATATATTAATCAATTAAGATAAGAATGGTTATTAATATATAAATGTAAATGAGATTTTCATTTTAATGAATTATTTTTAACATACATACGATCAAAAAATATGTACACACTACCCTTATTTTTAATATAAAATACAATTGACTAATTTGAATTTATTAAGAAAATAAAATAATTTGCTTAATCATATGATATATTAAATAATCTCTTCAAAATACTTATGTATGTATTATATTATATAGTTTGAGGATAAATTATAAATATAAATATTTTAAATTTATTTATTTATTTGACTTACTTGATCTTTCCATATTATTAGTAAATTATTAGTCAGTCGAATTATAAATTAATGATAGTAGATGGCATATATATGACCAACATTGCTGTTAGTGCATTTTCAGTTCGCACATGGAATAGCTGCCCAAAAGCTCCATTGAATAACTACATCGATAATAATAAATACTCTGAAAGTTTTAAATTTAAGTTCACAAATTACATAATATAAGCTTCTTTCTTCATCAATCGTCATCACCATCTCCAATTTCAAAGACATCTGAATCTACTTCAGCAATTTCATCTGAATCCAATTTCATTAGAAATAGGCTTAGAAGACTCTACTTCAGCAAGGTGAAAAATATCAAGTATTTCATTCGCAACACCACCATCATCATCATTTTCGATCTCTGTAATAAATAATAAAACAAAATCATAAACTTAAAATATATTTATGATGTAAAATATATATAAATTAGTAAATTACATTTGTATGAAAATCCATGCACGTATGCAACCAATTGTGAATACAAATAAGTACCTAAACATTAGTTAGAAGAATACAACTTCTATATTTAAAGTCTAAAATCTCAGATTCAAAGTCATTTATCCAGATTAAAAAAAAATATTGCAGGCTTCAACGGGGCCGGCCTTTTTAAACCCTCAACCCATTAAACTGGCCCTTTTAGACTCGATTTCTTCTATGAGCTTAAAATCATAGGCTCAACTTTCCAATTAAACAGGTTTAATCGAGTCGGTCTTATGGATCTAGCCTAAATTTTCAGCTCTACTTTATTGGATTTTACCATTCAAGACCGTTTAAAAGGTGGCAATTACAGCCTATTTCTAATTTTATTGATCATTTGAGTTAGAACAATCTAAACTCCAATTGTCATAATCACGTCGATTGACTCGTGTTTTATGCTTCGCCTTCTTGATACTAATGTTAAATAAGAGTAATAACGACGACAACAACGACAACTTTAAATTATACATAATTGATAGTTCCCCTAAAACTTAATGCCATACATAGATAATCTCTTTAATATTTATAACTTTGTGATCCTATTGTTAGTCACTTTTAGAAAATATTGTTGTCCATAATATAAATTACTTTGAGAATAATTAATATTTATTTATTAATTTTATCCTTGTAATTGATACTTAATTATATCTCTTTATAGTATTTTTTATCTTTCCTTCAAAACATTATTTAATATGGGTAAAATTAAAAAAAATTAATTTGAGATAAATTTAATAAATTAAGTATTATTTTCTAGTTCCGGTGAATTAATTAAAGTGATTTATATTGTAAATTTAGGGAGTGTGTATACACACACACTTGAGGCTCTTTTTATTCTAATAGAATATATTAAAAATGATTTATAAGACTAGAGGAGTACTTCCTTGTATATAGCTTGAAGTTTATGGCGTTAGGGGCATTTAACTTAGGGTTTAAAAGGATTATATGTACACAAAAATAAAAGTTTAATGGGTATATAATAAGTTTTTTTGATCATCCATGTCAATTTGAAATTTTATGGGGATCTGTTATTAAATTTTAGGGTCAAGGGGCAAAAATGATTCGAAAGTTTTTTCAGAAGAACATTGATCACATGGAAATCATTAAGGGAGCATTTTGGACCCGGAAGTTTTAAAATAATGCATTTTACACCCTACCGTTAAAAACCCTAACGTTGACTGTCAATTCTTTAATGGAAAAGTTAATCAACTTTAACAGACTTTTTAATGGCAGGGTTTAAAATGCCTCATTTTAAAACTTCCGTGTTCAAAATGCCTCATCGATAATTTCCTTGTGACCAACGCTCTTCTGAAAAAACTTCCGAGTCATTTTTATCCCTTAAACTATAAATTTGAAAATTTTTGCATTGTTTAAAACTCACCAGATAGTTGACGTATGTGTAATTTAACTTAATGATGATCACGATGATGAAGAGTTAAATCATAATTGTTGAAGCGTTTGATAATTGTTGAGATGTTTATTGGTATCCACCAATATACACTTTATAATATATGCTAAAAGATAGTTTTATTCTTAAGTATAATTATATTTTACAGAAGGTAATTCTATTTAAAGTACTGTGCTTGTTTGGGAATGACTTCTGCGCCTGTGAATGCATTCCTTCGTACGAAACCCGTTTGCGTTTGTTTGGAAAACAAATTGTGACAAATGCATTCCACAAAACGGTGAAAGTGAGGTGAAAGTGAGCTGAAGGCGTTTTACCATTATGGTTAATTAATTTACTGTAAGAATTGTGGCAGCCTTTGCAGGAGAGAGACGAGGGAAAGAAAAAAGGGAAGCTTTAAAAGTGTAATCGAATTGAGAGAGAGAGAGAGATGGGATCTTTTTCTTTTTCCTTTTTTTTTTGTGAAGAAAGAGAAATGAAGCAGCTGCACATTTATGGTTTCTCTTTTGCTTCTGCCACGTTGGCGGTGGTGGATTTTCTGGCAGATTTTATTTTATTTTATTTTATTTTTGGTGAAAGAGCTGGCGGATTTTTTTTTTTTTGGAAAAAGGACTATTCAATCTAGAATATTATAGTAGTATGTGATTATGATATGTGTTTTATCTTCGTGTTAGCGGGATGAGAAGGTACTGTGCATGATACTCGTATTTTTAGCACCGCAATCACAACTCCTCATTTTAATTTCCTAATTTTATACTTTTTCTAATTTTATCACAATATATAAAATAATATATATGTATTAATGATGATCATGTCCTTTTAAGTAATTTTTCTTCAAAAGTCACTTCTCCGACATTTATCCAAACATAAATGCATTCTACCAAAAGTCATTCTGAATCTAACATATCCAAACATAAATGCATTTTGCCAAAATGCATTCTGGTCAAAACTCCTTTTCTCAAAATGCATTTTGCCAAAAGTCATTCTCCAACGATTTTTCAAACAAAGCCATTATCAGTCATTAAATGTGGACACGAGGTAGAAAACTTGGTTTGTTAAGGATTAGTAACTTCTCGCAGACTTCTCTCAACGCAGCTCAAAATTTGGTTCCTCGTGTTATCCAATATCAAAAGATAGTTGGCAAAATACTAAAGACACCAAAAGATAATGCTAAGCCCAATGAGTATTTGGGCCGGGCTTGGTTGGATGGAACACATGAATGAGGTGCTACGAGGCGATCTTTATTTGGGTTTGGTTTTGTCATGTCCTTTTGTTTGTTTATATTATCACCAACAAAGTTAAATGTAGTAGAAATGGTTAGTTTCTCACAATGTGATAAACTAATATTTAAATTTTTATTGATAGAGTAATCTACATTTAGTATCTGAAAATTTTTTGAACATGATTATTTCAAATAGGAGAATACATGTGTTTTAGCAAAAAAAAAAAAAAATGTTGTCATAGTCATAAAGCAATCAATGAAATTGAGTAGAAGAAGTATCCAACTATAGTTCTTTGAACAGGAGCGTGTCTAATAAGATAATAAATATGCTTATAGAAAATAGAGATATGGTTGATTGATGGTATCCACCAACATAAACCCATAAAATTTTCTTTCTATTTTAAAAGAAAATGATAGACTCGTAATTTCTAACTCTTGTATCAATAACAAGAGCTGTATTTTTGGAGCCTAATTAATCATCATATAATCAAGTTGGCGTGAAAAGAAATATCAATATCAGATATTAAATTGATAAGGATAATTTTCTGAGGGTCTTACACTGTAGTTATTCTATGCAGTCTCAATCATTAAATTCATTGGAAACGTAATAATATAATAACTTTGAATATAAAACATCTTTAAATTTTTTGTCTATATTTGTTCTCATTTTCATAGCCACAAGGTTATTATGAAGGTGATTGTGACACGTGATCCCACAACTCCTTAAAAGGCACCCTATTGATGGAATCATATTTTAGAGAATTGGATAAGAAAGTTATTGAGTGAAAGGAAAGCGGTCCCTTTAGACATACATACATGTATTTTCATGTTTTTTTTTACTAGTACCTTTATTTACTTTTATTAATTATCAATTTTTCTTAATGACTCAACTTGTTTCCTGGAAACTCATATTGTGACTAGAATTTGTTGTTGCAAAATAAACCCATTTTTTTTAAATGGAATAAAGATACTTCATAAAGCATGAATTCAAATATCATAAGTCTTTTTGTTTATGAATTTCATCAATTACTATATGTGTTGTATTTTCTTTGTGTTGTGAGCAAACATGCATATATATTCACCTAAAGGGTATACTTCTTTGATATTGGTTCTTTTTCATAAGATTTTCACTCTCTCTTTTCTTATTATTGATTTTTATTTAAAATTTAAAATTGATTATAGATATATTAATCAATTAAGATATGAATGAATATTAATATAGAAATGTAAATGAGATTTTCATTTTAATGAATTATTTTTAACATACATACGATCAAAATATATATATACACACACTACCTTTATTTTTAATATAAAATACAATTGACTAATTTGAATTTATTAAGAAAATTAAATAAATTGCTTAATCATATGATATATTATATGATCTCTTCAAAATGCTTAGGTGTGTATTATATTATATAGTTTGAAGATAAATTATAAATATAAATATTTTAAATTTATTTATTTATTTAACTTACTTGATCTTCTCAAATTATTAGCAAATTATTAGTCAGTCGAATTATAAATTAATGATAGTAGATGGCATATATATGACCAACATTGTTCTTAATGCATTTTCAGTTCGCACATGGAGCTGCCCAAAAGCTCCATTGATCATTACAATAATAAAATACTTAATTTCATCATGCTTTACAATTAATTTGATACACTTTATATCTTCACAAATTATATTTCGGGCTATTATAGATATGTATCTTCCTTTTATCAACCAAAAGTTTTTTTAATAAATAAATTTAAGGGCGTCTGCAATTATATAATCATGAATTTAAGAAGAGAATGATGTATTATAAGAGATTATTTTATTGTCTGGGGAGTTTTCTTATTGTAGAGCCTATTTAATCAATTTGATTAGATTAAAAATGTCAATCAAATTAATTATAATAAATATGATATATTTTTTCAAAAGTACCCTTATTTAGAATTATCTTTGCCTGAACCATTACTACAAAAGAAGAACCCACAATCTTGTTAAATGAGTATAAGGAGTAGTTTGGGGGAATGATAAATACGAAAGATAAATCTTACGTTTACGATTAATACCAACTTTACAATTAGATCATACATTAAAGATCGATAGAATATAATGAAATTTGAGAGGCTTTTCTTGGTATAATTCAATAGTCATGTATTTAGATAGAGAAAGATTTAAAAGTGAGTAAAGTTATGCACAAATCATTTTAGTGGTTTGATTTTATAGACATAGAAATGGATAAGAAAATTTTGTGCATAATGAAATGATTAATTAAAGTGAATAGAGTCATTTAATCTTATCTAAAAATAAATTTATATGAGTTGAAAAATATTTTTAACTTTGTTCAAATTGAAACAAGAAATACTTATATGTTTCCAAAGTATTGCATTGTTTAAACTCTATTAAATGAAAACACAATAGCCAGATCATTTTAATTTTAATTGATTCATGACTCATGAAACAATTCACATTTCATTTTATTTCTTTTAAAACATGTTCTTAATTTTAAAAAAATAAATAAATAAACTGACTAGAAATCTATAATGAAGAAGGAATTTTTTTTTAAAAAAAACAAAATAAAATGTTGAATGTGCTATGAATTTTCTCTAGTTAATTAAACCTGGTCTCATTTTCAACGCAGTGGTTGTTCAACCGGAACAAATAGCTCATTTGTTGAAAATGAAATCTCATCAAGATCTCTTTGGGAATAATAAATTAAATTAAACTATTATTCATAATATAAATAATAAAATTTTTAAAGGTTGAATATTAAAATCAGTCTCATTCGTCGAAAATAAAATCAATTTGTCGTGGAATAAATAGATATGTTTAAAGCATCACAACCACCACAAGCGTTAACGAGCCACCCTGATCCCTACCTATTAATATCCTCAGTCCTCCTTGCCGTGTATGTTAAATTTGATAGAATCAACCATAAAGGAATAGAAATGGGAATGTGAATTTGAATAGGAACATAAATGCACTAGGATAGGTTTATTTCTGTAAATCGGAATGGAAAGGTAAAGTATCAATGGTCTAAATTATCTTTAAGAGCAAGATTTTGAGTTAAGATATAGTTTTAACAATGAAGTTTGGGGAAATTTAATGAAGTTGTTATAATTGAATCATTTTTAAAAAATTATATCTATTTTTACACCCATAGAAACTTAATTGTGTCATACTACTCCGGCTAAAAACTTTTTGGCAAAATTGTGTATTAACCCATGGATTTTTATTAGGTATATAAGGGGTAAATTTGACTTTTCATATTCTATTCCATTCTTGTATAAAAAAGTTATGTGAGTTGAATCCTCGGGAGCTCACCAAAAGCAAGGTAGAGCATGCTTTAGGTTCAAAGAGCGAATGTACTTATAGATCGCTCACCAACAAGGTTATGACAGCGAGATTTAAACTTATGACTTTGTAGTTTATAAGTTGATTCTTTACTAATTAAATCAACCTTTATTGGTTTCTATTCCTGTTTTATGTATTGTGTTTTTCATTAATAGGAAGAAAGTGAAAAAATCAATTCAAAATAGATTCAATGACTTAATCACAAGGTGAAATGGTTAAAAATTAGAAGTGACTCATGTTATTAACCAAATAGGATACTATGGCTATCTATTCATTCATTGAAATTGAGAAGAAAATCATATTGGGAATAGAACATTGTTGAAGAAAAAAAAAAATTAATAGAAAACTTAATGCTACACAAACCCTTACAAAATGACTCATTGGATTGAAAGGCATGCCTCAAACTCAGAAAAACGCTTACAGATATAAGTACAATCATTCATCAATCATTAAAAAGTCCTAAATCCACAAGTCAAAAATCTACGATAATTTGAATTATGAGTCAAATATACTTGTCAATTAGATAAATTTTTGTCAACATAAATTTCATTATAAATAATAAATACAATTATTTTAAATACTACACGGAACGTATGAGATCCAAATTAATTTTGTTATAAAATAATAAAATTTACAATAATGAGTAGTGACAGACTTTTCTTTGATCTTGTGATGGTATACTATCCATAACTCTTGAATATTATAATTTTTTCTTAAACCGCATGAAATATAAGGAAAAGCAGATCTATTTCTTTTAAAAATGATCATAATAGAAAAACCATAATCATCATATTCATACTTGACTACACATCGTTTAAGTTTTGCTATCGTGAAGGCCTCATGAAGAAAATGGGATAATGAGTCCAAACTTGAACAGATGAGACATGCTAGCTAACAAAATAGAATGATATGCATGTGTTGGTTCTTCCTAACATTAATTAATTTCCCCATAATCAATTATATACTGCATTAATTAATAATTAATAATTATTTAATATTATATTTTGTATGTTGGAATCTGTACCTAACTTAATTTGACATATCGTGTCGGTTAAGCTGTGATAGTATATGAATCATATATAATGCACATGCAATCTGTACAATATGACAGTAAAGGACTAAGGTCTTTAATTAAAAAAATCTTAAAATTTAGAGAATGACAACGAGAACTTCGATTCTTGACTGTTCAAAAA
>QFDD01003316.1:0-18792 GCA_006871305.1 Vachellia collinsii | reverse complement strand
TAAAATTTTTTTTTTTTTTTTTTTTCCGAATGAAAGGTTGTTACAATCTTTTTTAGGAGTATGATCTCTAACATATCTATATCTCAAAGACACATTATGAAATGGTTTGATCTTTTTTTTTTTTTTTTTGCAGCTTTCGGCAAAACACTTGGCATTAATTTATTTTTGTTTTATGTCCAGAGCTACTCCAGTGACCAATTAAGATTTTGGTGTTATATCATATTAATTAAATTAAATTAAAGTTGTTATTTCTTTTTTTTTTTAACAAAATTTGTTATTTCTTAAAATGGCAAAAGTAAACCTTTAATCCTTTAACTTTATATAAGGTTTCATTTCACTCCCTTAATTTTATAAAGTGCCCTTTTAGTTATCTAACCCTAACACTGTTAAGAAAAATAAAGACATTGAAAATTTGAATATGTACAAAATATTTTCAAGAACCTATTAAGTTTAATTTTAAAAAATAATAATGATTGACAGAAATCATTTTTGATTAACGAGGTTGGAGTCAAAAAACTAAAAATATACTTTATCAAATTAACGGATCAAATCGGTAAATCGTATAAAGTTAATGGACTTAGAAATGCCCTATTAAGTTGTATAGTGGTCATTGTATAAACTCGTTATCACTGATATTTAAGACTTTAAAATCTTGTTGTCACTGCTTAAGGATTTGTTGTCATATTTCATATGATACAAAATGCGTCATTAATTTTTAGGTAAATTCATTTCACATAATTCTCTTATTGTTATTATATCCTATTAATTTTATTATGTTTGCATCATTAATCTTTATAACTCTGCTATGTTGACATACAGGGGGCTGACAATGCTAATAAAGCTATGTGATTCAAGTAAAAGAAAAAAGATATAGAAACTAAATTTTTCTTCATTTTTTTGGTCGTCAGCCGAAAATTTAATGGATGGTGAATTTTAAAATTTTGGCCTTGACGTGCTTCCGTCCCTAGCTAATAGGAAATGAATTAATTCTATCTCTATTATTTAACTATGTTTATGCACTTTTCACGAAATGAGAACTTGAACATATCCACATCATTACCTACTGTATATCCATTGAAACAAGGATAGCATTAAAAAAAAAAAGCTTTGTTGAAGTGATATAGGCCAGTTAATCTCTTTCTTGAGGTCAATTATGTTTGCAAGTCTATCTCAAAATGTTATTTTATACCGACAAATTATTGCCTTGCCCATACTATAAGAAGGTTTGTATAAATAACCTAAACATCCCAGAGACTTAGATACCCCTCACTTACAACCACCAACTCGTCTGCCGAACTAACATTTCGTCTTTGAACATATTCCTCATTCCAAAATTTACCAAAAAACATGTCTGAAAGAGATTCAACTGAGCTGCTGCTAGCATTATTCTTCTGTGTTGCTTTCTTGGCATCAGTTTCTGCTGGAGATAGCGAAGCAAAAGCTCTGTTGAAGTGGAGAGCTAGCTTCAGCGACGAAAGCAGTGCTACCTTGTCCTCTTGGAAGGATGATACTGATCCTTGCAGAAACTGGACAGGGATTTCATGTGACAAATCCATGTCTGTGACCAATATAAGTCTGTCCAAACTTAGCCTTCAAGGTACACTTTCCAATCTCAACCTCGCTGCGTTTCCTAATCTCCTCCACTTTGACATAAGTGACAACCAATTTCAGGGATACATTCCCCACGAAATTGGTAACTTGTCAAGTATTTTGATGTTGAGTTTGGCAGATAATCCAATTAGGGGTGCCATTCCTCTTGAAATCTGGAATCTCACCACTCTAAATAGTCTTGACCTTAGTGGATGTAATCTCACAGAACAAATTCCCAATGAAATTGGGAATTTGAGGGATTTGAGTCTCCTGTGGCTTGGAGCAAATTCCCTTTATGGATCCATTCCTGAAGAGATTGGAATGCTGAGCGATCTTTTAGACCTTCGTTTGCAAGAAAACTCTCTGTCAGGGAGAATCCCATCGTCAATTGGAAACTTGACCAAGTTACAAACACTTTCTCTTTACGGGAACCATCTCTCGGGTCCTATTCCTACTGAATTCGGGAAACTCTCTTCTCTCACTAACATTCAATTACGTTACAATAGACTTTCTGGATCTATCTCACCCTCCATCGGAAACCTGACAAATCTCCAACTACTGTCCTTTTCTAATAACCTATTGTCCGGTCCAATTCCTCCCTCCATTGGTAACATGGTCAATTTAGATGAATTTCACCTTAATGACAACAATCTTTCAGGATTTGTTCCTTCCACTATAGGAAATATGACAAAGCTCATCGGCCTGTACCTGGACGGCAACAATTTCAGCGGTCAACTTCCACGAGAAATGAATGACTTGACAAGTTTGTATAACATACAACTGAGTAATAATCATTTCAGTGGTCCTTTGCCACCAAACATTTGTCAAAGTGGGACGTTCGAATTTCTTGGTGCTAATAATAACCATTTCACTGGTCCTATTCCAACAAGTTTGAAGGATTGTTCTAGTTTAATAAGACTCAATCTTGACAATAACCAAATAGTTGATAATATCACATATGCTTTTGGAGTATATCCTTATTTGGACTTTGTTGATTTAAGTGGCAATCACTTGTATGGACACCTTTCATCCAAGTGGGGGATGTGTCCAAACCTCACACAATTGATTATCCACAATAACAAGCTTTCTGGTATTATACCACCTGAACTGGGGGAGGCACCTAAGCTTGTTAAACTTGATTTGTCTTCAAATTATTTTTCTGGACAAATTCCAAATGAACTAGGAAAGTTGACAACATTGACAAAACTCTATTTGACCAACAATAACTTCACTGGTAATGTCCCCTCAAATATAAGAGCACTTGGTCAGCTTGACACTCTGGAGTTAGGATCAAATAATTTCAAAGGCCCACTCACAAAAGAGCTTGGGGAATTAAAAAGCTTAAAGTTCTTGAACTTGAGCAAAAACAAATTTGATGAAAACATTCCCCTTCAATTTGGTGATCTCCCAGAACTTGAACAACTTGATCTTAGTGATAACTTACTAACTGGATCAATACCATCAAAGCTTGGAATGTTACCCAACTTGCAAGTATTGAATCTCTCCCATAATAATATCAATGGCACCATTCCTTCCAGTTTCAGTAGACCAATGTCAGCTTTGACTGATGTTAACATATCATACAATCAATTAGAAGGCCCTGTTCCAATCAAATCTGCGGCTTTTCACAACTTTGAAGCGTTGAGGAATAATAAAGGTTTGTGTGGTAACATCACTGGTTTAAATCCTTGTGGAAATGGCCATAAGAGCAAAAGGCTGTTGATAATGTTACTCACATTGACCATGTTGCTCTTAGTACTTGTTGTAGCATCTTTCATTTTTTTCCGAATAGCAAAACAAGCAAAAAACAAAGATAGAGAAGCTCCAGCAGAAGATGTTTATTTTCTATGGAGTTTTGAAAAAGAAATATTGTACGAAGATATCATTGAAGCCACAAAGGAATTTGATGAAAGATATCTCATCGGCAAAGGGAGCCAAGGAAGTGTTTATAGGGCTGAGTTGTCTACAGGTCATGTTGTTGCTGTAAAGAAGCTTCATGGAATGCCAAGTGGGGAAATCTCCAACGAGAGAGCTTTTAAAAGTGAGATTCAAGCTTTGACAGAAATCAAACATCGTAACATTGTGAAGCTGTATGGGTTTTATTCCAATTCACAATTCTCAATTTTGGTTTATGAGTTCTTAGAAGGTGGTAGCTTGGATAACATACTAAAGAATGAGAAACAAGCCACTGGGTTTGAATGGAATATGAGGGTGAATGTTGTCAAAGGTGTGGCTAATGCTTTATTCCATATGCATCATGGTTGTTCGATTCCTATTGTCCATCGTGACATATCAAGCAAAAATGTTCTTCTAAGTGCTGAATATGAAGAAGCTCGCCTCATTGACTTTGGGACGGCGAAGTTTTTGAATCCTAACTCAAACAATATGACCACATTTGCTGGCACATTTGGATATGCTGCACCAGGTAAGATGATTTGTCTATTCTTTAACAGAAGAACTACTGTGTTATATTATATATATTTATATATAACATTGAATCTATTGCAGAGATTGCTTTTGTCATGGAAGCGAATGAGAAGTGTGATGTTTATAGCTTTGGAGTGTTGACTTTAGAAATCATAATGGGGATACATCCAGGAGAGCTCATTTCATCTCTAGTAGATAAATCAATTACTACTCATGATTTGTTGTTAAAGGATTTGTTGGACCCACGAATTTCTTCACCCGAAAAGCCAATCCTTGATGAGGTTATCTTAGTTGCAAAAATGGCATTTTCTTGCTTGAATGAGAATCCTCGGTCTCGTCCATCGATGGAGCAGGTATCTACAGAGCTTGCAAGGACACCAAGATCCTATTCGGATGATGAATTTCACACCATCACAATTGGAGAACTCATGAGGGAATGAACTTCATTTGTAAGTGCATCTGCCTGTATAAATTGTTGTCACTTGACTTTTTAATGTGAATATTTTAAGCTTGTGCGTTTTGTATCATATGTATGATCAGTTTGGGGCTTGAATATAATAAAATTAAAGTGAATGATTGGTTTCAGCATTATCTTTATAACTCTTGTAACATATATAGCTATGAGCATTCTACATGTGTGTGTGTGTGTGTGTGTGTGTGTGTGCGCGTGTGTGTTTTCTAAAATCAAAATTCAACAAGTAGAATCATTGACATGGATAAAGTCGATCGCATTTCGCAAATATGACGCAAAATTGGCGAATCACAGTAATGGCGTTGTGTCCTCTTATTTCAACAGGTACGAGGGATGTCACTCCATGAGATTTGTTTTAACATATTTATTTTTGGGATTAATATCATTCTTACTCCTTATAGTTTAGCTAAATTTTATTTATGGTCTTTGTTTTTTCAAATAACTAATCTTGGTCTTTATAATTTTATAAGGACTTGATATATATGATGTTTATGTTTAAGTATATGAATCAATGAGAATTACATTGTCAAAAATCAAAGTTTGATTAAACTATAAAGATTAATAATGTTATTAATCCTAATTTTTTAATAAAATATAACATTCACAACATTTAGAATGCACAAATTATTAATTCTTTATATTTTATTATTCTCCAAATAGTTGTAAAAATATTCTTTAAATAAAGTGTGTGCTCAGATATGTGGAGGTAATGATCTGTGACATATTACAAGAAAGTGATGGGTCTACCTGTTAGTTCCTCACAACTTTTTCAACTATTCTGATTTTTAATCAATGTTCAAAAAACCAGACCGAACCGACCGGTTTATACCGTAAACCAGTGAACCTGTATTTGATCTGGTCCGATTGAGTAGTTGAACTAGGGACCGATTCAGACCAATCAAACTAATGTTGAACCAGCCAAACCGCTGAACCATTGAACTAGTGGTTTAACTCTTGTTTTAAAAGAAAAAATATTTAAAAAATTTAAAAGGTAGAAACACTGAAAAATAGAATTAAAATGGGATGATATGATTTATTAAATTTCTTAAAAAAACATGGTAACAAAACTAGCTTTAAATTTTTTATTTTCTATTTAAACAAATTTTTGCATAAGGACATAAAATAAAATTAATTCATTTTATCCCAATTTTTTTTATTACTGATATTTAATTAAACTCTAAAAATTTAAAATATGGGTAAAATAAAATAATATTCTAGGTTTTAGCTATTAATTTTTTAAAATAAAATACAGTTTATTAAATTATATTATTTCAATATAGCCAGTTTGACCCCGACTTGACCCCGATCTAAACCATCAACCCTTGAATTACTGTTTTACCTGGTTCAATACCTGATCTGGTCTTTTGAACCTTGTTTTTAATTCACACGCACACACACACTAATTTTTTTTTTTTTTTGGATACATACACACACAATTTTTATCCCTTGAGAATTTGGAAAAAATCGCTTTGTTGAGAAAAAGGACGTGCAACAAATCTTATAACCAACCTTTATATTACAAGTGAGAAATGGAAAGCTAAGAATAATCTGACATCATATTTTCCGACGTATTGCATAGAGTATAAAATCAGTCCACACTAATCATGATTATTTGTAAAATAATATCTTTTAATAAATTTTATCTCCAGTGTTGACCAATATATTAATATAAGTGGTAATAATTAATCATAAATATAATATATATATATATGTGTGTGTGTGTGTGTGGATGTATGCCCAAAATTTTGGCACAACAAGGGTCTAAGTCGTCCAAGTAGCTAGTGGCGGGTTATGATTGCTCCCGTAGAAAATCATCAATTGAGTTGATGATTTTTTTTTTACCTGCAATTGAGTTGGTGATTAGGCATTAGATTTTTTTTACTTTCATTTAAGTTGAGTCTATCAGTCTAGAAAATTGAAGAGAATAACTAATTGAAAAGTAAATGTCTTCACTCAGAAATGATACATTACCCCCACTACAAAAAAACATAAAATTAGTCACGGAATTAACGACGAAATTGTGATTTGCTATGGAATTTTCGACAGAATTTATCACCGGAATGAATTTCCGACGGAATTTGTTCCGTCGCAAATTTCAGCGTCACAAAATGACTATCGACGGAATTTTCATTCCGTCGCAAATTACTGACGGAATTTCCGACAGAATATTTCGTCGGAAAATTCCGTGGCAAATTTCTTTTCTTTTTTTAAATAAATAATAATGCCATGTGTCACTTTTGTCAGCTGCCACCTCGCCCGGGCCCCTGCCACGTGGCACCTCAACCAATTGCTACCTCAAACCAGGGCCTCGCCATGTGTCACCTCCGTTAGCCGCCACCTCACAGCTAGGCCTACCACGTGTCACCTCCTGCAGCCACCACGTGTCGCCACCTAATAAATTCTCAATTTTGCCTCATCCAGGATTCAAACTCCAGACCACCTGTGCACGTACATGATCCCTTACTAGTTGAGCTATGACAACCTTGTATCTTCTAAACAAGTATTTAAATATATACATAAATATAATATTATACTGCATAATAAATTATTTATATATAATATTTATATGATTATTAATTTCATAATTTTTATTATTTTAAAAATATTAATTTTAATATAAAATTATTACAAATAAAATAATTATTTCTAATATTTGTATATTTAATATTGATTTTAATTAATATATTAATTAAGATTTAATAGTAAATAATAATAAAATAAGTAAGAATAAAAAATTTAAAATTGAAATTAATAATTAATTAATAAAAATTATTACAAATAAAATAAATATTACTTCTAATATTTTAGTATTTAATATTGATTTTAATTAATATATTAATTAAGATTTAATAGTAAATAATAATAACAAAATAAGAATAATAAATAAAAAATTTAAAATTGAAAATAATAATTAATTAAAAAAATTATAATTATAATAATTAATAAATAAATAATTAAATTTGTCACGGAATTTGCCATATTCCATGGCTAAATTTGCCACAGAAAATTTCCAACGGAAATTCCATCGGAAATTGCCATGAAATATTTTTCCATGGCAAATTTTATCACGGAAATTTCCGTCCGAAATTCTATCAGAAATTTTTCCGACGGAATTAGTCACGGAATATGATGGTTTTTTGTAGTGACCATTACTTGCCTTTTTTATTTTAAAACAATTAATTTGGCATCATGTTTCGGCCACCCTACACACATGTCAACATTAAGATGTTATTAAAATTGTGATTTGTACCAATGGAGGTTGCAACTAATAGAAGCTGTTAGTACCTTATACGTGACAAACTAAGTTCAAATACCAATTGTGATCCTATTTGCTGGATTCTGGCTAACTCGTGCATAGCTAGAGTATGCATAAACATGTTCTGAACTCGATGACTTGAATCTAAAATCTCTAGTTTCTTTATGAATGGATGAGTTTCCCCGTAAAAGCTCTATGGTTCCTTTCATCATTATTTTCTTGAGTTATCACTCTCAACTAGCATTTCCAACTTCTTTTAGATGAGCTGTTTGGCTTTGCAAACTCAGCATCAACGTGGCATAATGATATTGTTGATTTCTTTCTTTCTTTCTTTCTTTCTTTTTATAATATTCTCTCTCATACACAAATTTTATTGTTTAGGGATTTTTAACAACCATGCAAGTTGTAGGTATTATATTAGTTATTACAAAAAATAGTCAGTAAAAATTATTTTTATTAAATTTCAACAGTTTTTATTCTATTTTATTTTCCAACTCGTTACGATTCGAGTTTACAATATCTGAGTTTACTTTTCTGTCATGAGTTTGGCAACATTTTATTATTTCAATATTTTCGGCCAATTGATTGGCCAAATCCATCAAATTTAATATAGACTCCCTTTCATCTTCATAAAACCTTAATTCATATAATAGCTAGATTGAAAAATCTCTAAAATATTAGGGGTAGTCATAGTGTATATAACATATCCCACTACCATTCATAAATTGTTTTTTTTTAAAAAAAAAAACATGACTCATTCATCGATAAATATATGTATCGTCAGGGCATGTTTGGCGTAGAATAGAATAGTGAAAGCAATAAGTGAAAATGAAAAAAGGGAGCCATGAAAGGAATGGAATGAATTGATTGAGGAGAGTGTGTGTTTAGGAACTCCACGGAGAATCCATTATTGGGAAAAAATAAGTTAATTGATTAGATTAAGCCATAATTGTGGTTTTACAAAACATAAAAGTTAATTTCTCCTGAACCTAATCTAAATACACCCTGATTCACTACTTCCTCTTCTTAACTAAAGAAAATCATTCCTTTCCAAAGTAAAGACTGTGCTACGGGAAAAGTCTTCTTTAAAGCATTATCATTATCCTTAATATATATAATGGTTAATTATATACTTAATATATAAATAAGGATTAATTATATACTTAGTGGGAGACCCATAAGTCAAGAGCTGCAACAACCCTTCTCTTTATTTCATTTTTTTTTTCAATATTTAAGAATTATCTTTACCTAGTTTGTTTCAATCACTTGAAGATAACCCTCACATTTATGAAGTTCAATTTTTCTTTCTTGCAATTTTTTGTTTTCTGGTAATTGATGTAATAATACTCTAGTGTAAGATTTGGATCCTTCAGTTAAGCTCCCTCAATTTACGCCTTAATTTATCATTATTAGATTGTGTTATAATGATGTTAAGGGAGGAGTTATGATTGAAGACTTTTGTTTAGTTTTTTTTAAATGTTCCCTACATTGTTATATCACAATATCTAATAGCTAATTAGTATCCATATTTGAGACTCAATTGAGGAAGCCTCAATATTCAAATCCCTGTAATGTATTGTCATCCGTTTTGTATTGTTCAGATTTTGTCAAAGCAATGTTGCAGAGATATTAAAGTGTATTAAGTGGAAGTGATAAGCACGTCATAGCAAATGACATTGTAGCCTCAAGGTATAAAAGTCCTTCTGTAAGTGGGAGGTGGTTTGTATAGGACAATATATTAAGTGTGGTGAATTCATAAATTTCAAAAATATGGATATAATATATGCAATAAATTAACTCTTAAAAAATGATCAGCAGTGAAAAAGTAAATTGACTTTTAAGCAATTATTTTTCCCCAATGAAGAACATCTTCTTTTGAGATAAGGTGGGGCATTACGTGCTCCCAAAATCTATTACCTTTTAATCTTTTATTCAGCCCTGTCCTCTTCACAAGGTTATTTCTCATACTTTAGACATTTAGGTCTTCATTTTTCAAACCAGATTTTTCTTTAAAATAAAAAAGCGAGACCATATAAGATATAAAAGTGACGTTTAACTTCATGATTTTCTGGGAATAATTGACTTTAGAAATGCACAACAGACATTGACAACGAAATAAAATATCAAAAGAAGAATTAGATTTTTCCAGCTCATTAACGACACTTTATGGTACCTCACTTTGGAAAATATGCAAAAGTATAGCAAAGAAATTAAAAACTGCTTACTAACAAACGTTGGTTTGTGTGAGCGTTCAAATTAAAGTAAAACGCGGGACCATATAAGACATAAAAAGCAATGGTTTCATGAAAATGACGTTTCTAGATTTTTGTTTTGCCGCAGCGTTATAATTTCATGATATTATGGGACAACTGTGTGTGTGTGTGTGTGTGTCTTTTTTTTTTTTTACCAATTAGACATCTTTGGACAAGGAAATAAAATATATATCAAAACAATTAAATTTTTATAGGTCATAGTCGTCTCACTTTGGAAAATATTTAAAAGGGACTGAAAGAAATTTAATAATGTCTACTGTTACAGTGGTTGGGGGTAGGTGTTTAGAAAAGAAAAGGGAAGAATCAGGAAGAAATTTATTCACAAAAAAATCCCAAAAAAACACAGAAGTAAATAATGACAAGTTTCAGTGTATATGCATGCGATTAACTTATTATTTAAAATTTTTAGTGATTATATTTATTTTATAAGACCTTAACGTTTGTGAAGAACTTTTCGATAATTGGAGCCATGTGACTCATATTTGAATAGATTGATAATATCATATAATGAATAATTTGTCACTAAAAATATAAATTAAATCATGTGTTTATATTTGTTATTATAATTATGATCTCTTAAGAGATAGAGGATTGAATCAAAATTCATTTTATATAAAAGCATTTTTAATAAGCCTCGATTTATATAAAATAATATACAGGAAACATAACTTATTTATTTAAAAATCTACTCTCTACCAAACCTTGGCTAATCTTTATGAAATACATAAAAAATGATTAAAATGGAAAAATGAAAATAATGACTCCCCATTTTTAGTTGTAAATATTGGTTTTCTTGAAGAGATTTTTTTTTTGGGGGAATTCTGGCGCTGCAGAGACAACCCATGCATGATGAAGAGAAAGAAACTTTCCATTTGTATCAAAAAAAAAAAAAAGAAACTTTCCATTAGCGAAAGCACACTAACATCTTATCTTAATCTTAAAGATTGGATATAAAGTGAGTCAGTGACTCATGACTCAAGTCCCATTATCGTTTAGTTCCCTTCTCTCTTTCCCTTTCCTTTCTTTCTTTTCTTCTTTTGGGTTAACGATCTAAAGCTACTTGATTATTTCAATCACTTAAAATTGCATTACACTTTTATTCAACGAGCAGATTAAAAGTACATATGGAGCTATATATATATTTGATGTAGCTATGAACTGTTTTGAATAAGCGGTAAAAACTACTTTTTTGTTGTGATTTATGATTTATGAAGTAAGTATTTAAGAAGAGTTTTATTTCGATTTGCATGAACGTATTTTTATAACACTACGACAAACATAGTCTATATAAGTGATAATATAATATATGAGCTGAACACCTAAAAATATTAACGCCATTTATAGCTGGCCCCCCATTTTTGTGATTTGTCCACACCAACCAAGTGCCTTATATCTGGTTTGTGTGATTTTGTAAACGTGAGACACGCTAATAGACAGTTACTAATTAATAGGATAAATATTGAAAAAACTAATATATATATATATATATATATATCACATATTATAAGAAGGTTAACCATATCTGCTTGCTTCAATCATTTCTTGCCAAATGCCAATAACGTCATTTAATAAATTTTATTTTATCTTAGCATTAATTATAGTCAAATCAAAGTAAATATAGTTGTCGGGTTCTATAGCCCAACTGACACAAAAAAGATCTCCCCCTTAGAAGTTAAAGAAGTCGCATATTTGTTTAATTGGATATTGAATGGAAAGTGTATATATTTGAGGTAAGTTTCATCAAATTGATTTAAGTCTCATTTTGATAGATAAACAATTTCATCGAAAAATTCAATTCTATATGAGGGAATTTTAATCTATGGAACACTAAAGGCCTTTGAGACTAGAGGAAATTACAAGCTTATCAACCTCATGGGAGAATTTTAATCTAAACATGAGGGATTAGTTATTGAAATATATGTCTTCAGTTTATTATGCAAGTGATTTTGATTAGCTTATCAAAATAAAATAAGCAGAAAACTTTTTTTTTCCCCAACATCTTGCTTAGTTTAACATTCTCCTAACAATTTTCTCATATACTATGACCTTAAATGCAGTCCTTTATAGTTTCTGATTCAAAGTCCATGGGCTTGGAAATCAATTACACCTAACCGCCGCCAAACTATTAATATAGGCTATCACAAGAACACGTGTGAAGCCCATCAAGCCTAATTAGATTTTGTTGCGCCAATTGCATTTTGTAACAACTCCGTAAAGATTGAAATAAGGAAAACACTTAAAAATACCTCTTGAATTCCATAATATTAAATTAGCCCTCTGAATTTGCAAAAGGATAAATCAGAGATAGGGTAGCAATTTATCCTTTTGAAATTTTGGTGTTTCTACAAAAATATCCCTAATTTAAAAAAAAATCTATCGAATGCATTTTTCTTTTTACGGAGAATATATAGTTTTTTTAAAATATTACACACAATTAGAGAAGCACATAATTGGGCGATGAGTGCTCACCCTAGTGCCGGTAATATGGGCTCAACCCGCCAACTCGTGGCGGGTTGGGTTAGTAAAATAGAGGACCATTTGGGTGTGGGTATTTTTGGCCCGCACCCGCGGCGGGCTAGCCCGCGGGTTAGCCCACCAACATTTTTTCTTTTTTTTTTTAATTTAAAAAAACATTAAAATTGCTTTATAAAAAAATATACAGATAACGTTTTATTATAATGTAGACCTAATTAATATTGAATGTTTATTAATCATTTGATTGTTTTATATTTAGGTTAAATTCAATCTTATAAAGTGTATTATATATCTTAAAGTTGTATTATATAAAATTTAAATTAAATATTTTATGTTCAAGTTGTGATGTATTTTTATTAATTAAATTTATGAAAAGGAATATTTCATTTGAGGTATTGAAATAAATAAAAAAGATATTTTAAGTGTAAGTTGAAAAAATATTATGGGTAAAAAATTTAAAAAAAAAAAAGTGGCGGGCTGGGTTGGGATTTTCCCAACCCATATTGATACGGGTATTTGAGCCCGCCCCACGGTGGGCCAACCCGCAGTATTACCGGCACTAGCTCACCCTCTTATTTTGTATACACTATTCTTGTGACCTTTATACGAGTTGCTTTTACGATTCTACATTATAGCCAACAGATGAGGTCAATCATATCGATTGAGTCACGTCTTCTCTTAAAGTAAAGTTATGCATGCGATAATTATCGATAGAGAAAAAATGATGACCAGCTTCTTTTCTTCTTCCTTCTTTTACTTTCTTTCAATGAAGTGTGACTATTCTAAAAGTGGAGGGCTGTGTTACAGGAAAAGTTTTATAGCATTGTCAAGTTGCTTCACAATGGGCCAATAGCCTTACAACCTAGTAACACGAAAGTTCCTGATAAGTAAGAGATCACATGTTCAATCCTAGTTACATCTTCATGACTTCCCCCTCTAATCAAAAAAAGTTTGTCACAATGGATATATAAATCATTTGCTTAGTGGGAGATCCACAAGTCAACTATTACAACCCATCTCTTGATTCCTTGCATGTTTGTTATCAATTGAAGATTTATAACTTTCACTATTGGACATGGTCTAGTTTTTCTCTTGCAATTTTTTGTTTGCCTAATGCTAGTCAATTGTGTTGTTTACATGTTTTTTTTTCTTGTTTGCTTAGTTTTTAAAATAATATGATGTCACACCCTTTTTAGCTTAATGTGTTAAAATGGAATTTTTTGAAAAATTTTAAACTTTTTAAACAACTTTTATATAAAGCTGTTTTTAAAGTAACCACTAAGTCAGGTTTCGATACTGGGACCTGTGGATTATGGGCCCACTATGCTTCCACTGCACAATTTCCTTTTGGCTCATATTATTATATACATAATTTGTACAATCATAAATACCTGAGCATTTAAGCCATCTATGCTTATATTAAAATGAATCCATAACAACTAATTTAAACCAAAATTTTATGTAAAGGGAGGTTTTTTCAACCTTTTTCATTCTCCTTCATTCTCACCTTCTATGCCTCTTTAGTCACAACTTCATCGCCTTTTGAGTTACCCATCTTAGCTGTATTTGATCGAAAAGGAGGGTGAGATTCAAAAATCTTTGTAGAAACCACAGTTCATCAAATAATCATATATATATAATTCATATTCATGTAAAAACAAGCCACATGTTCATACAGCATTACACATACGGCCTGAGGTCTTACCTCAATAATCGTGCACATCACATACAGCAAATAATACGGCTAGTACACATCCCATACAGCAAATAGATACATCCAGTGCACATCACATACGACAAATAGATACGGCCAGTGCACATCACATACGTCAAATAATACAGCCAGTGCACATCTCATACGGTAAATAGATACGGCCAGTGCACATAACATACGGCAAAATTGATATAGTCAGTGCACATTACATACGGCAAATAGATACGGCCAGAGGTCTCACCTCAATAATTGTGCATGTCACCCCTTCACAGGTGGCTTAGGGAATTGCCCCGTAGGAATTTATCACATCACATATAACAAATATGGCACAAACAAGCATGCGGAATTAAATATATGATAATAAGATAAAAAGGGTTTCTATCTGTCTCCCTTCGTTTACTGTTACCTTCTCTGGCAAATCCATTCTCCAGCCTTCCTTGAGGTGCTCAGACAGATATCAAATCTTGAAAACATTCATGTATAATATTTCGTTAATTATACGCTTATCGAGTTTCACTAAGCTCATATCTCTTTCCTAACCCCATTTCTATACCTTTACATTATTTTCTTAACCTTTTGTCCAACTTAACTAAAAAGAACAATAATTAATTTAATTCTTTTCTCAGTTATTTAGCATAGGGCTTTTCATCATTGGATAACACCTAGACTTTGCAGAGATATAACCAATGACAAATTCACTTTTTGAGTCAATCAAATCACCAAGAAATGACTTCAAAATAAAATTAATAATTGATTGCTTTACTTCTTGAATACAATTCTTCAATTGCTTCTTACCCCATTATCCTTGCCACTTTGCTAACTTCTGTAACTTGACCAACCGGTGCCAAAAATTTTGAATCCTTGCTTAACTATTTAACATAGTGTCTTTTATTATTTAAAGACACTTGAATCTTCCATCACTTCCTTATAATTTTACCATACAGTGGGTTTAGTTCCGAAATTACTTTCAATTCCATTTGATAGCTTTTCAAAATCTGTCTCAAAATCAATGGCATTGTTTCTCTCCAACTGAAATAAATATACAGCCACAAAACTAATTAATTCGAGAGCCTCAAAAACAACAAATTTCACCCCGGGCATCCCATGAACCAACAAACTCTATAATTAGCCATTACTAAACCATTAAATCCTTCTAACATTGGGACATTATTAACTCTCCACAACTTTACAGTAGCACCACGCACAGTAATAACATATATATATATATATCTTACTTCCTCTTGCTTCCGACGACTTTTCACATGCATAAATATATATATATATATTTATATGCATACACGGACACACCACAAAACTGGAGCCAGCATATATATTTATATATATATATATATTTCCTTTTCTCCCTCAGATTTCAAAAACCAAGACCCCATTTCCAAAACAAGAGCTTCAAACTTCTCGGTACATTAAAGCCAGCTACAAAACGAATATGCAGCAGCCAATTGATTCAAATCAGAAAGAAGAATCAACATGCATTCCATTCCCACAATCACAGCTCAGAGATCGCAAAGCAGAGGACCCGATTTGGACAACCAACATCCACTCTTCAAACACACAACTCAGTGAATCTGTTACATTTAGAGCTTGATTTAGCTTGATGAAACATTAATCAAAGCATGCATTAAGCTAATCAGTGAGTCTTCGCCGATTAGCTCTGATTTTTCCACTGTTCACAAACCCCAAACCAGAAATCCAGCAACGGAGATGAAGAAAAATGGCTCACCTGATCGAGATTCTTCAGTTGTACACGTTGTCCAGCCTCTTCTCCGGTGAGCTCTCCCTCTCTCACTGTCTCACTCTCTCTCGCTCTGCCGTCGCTGTCTCTTGCTCTGCGTTCTGCTTCTCTGTTCTCGGGCTGGATGGATGAAATGAAGAAGAAGAATGTGAAAAAAAATCTGATGTTGGAACTGGAAGGGTTATATTTGTTAAGCCACGTGTGTGTTTTCCTTTTAATGCTCCAACAAATATCTTTTTACCCAAATTTAATACTCAATGAATATAATAATTATTTTGATAAATTTTGGGTAAATTTATTTATGTTTCTTAAATCTCTTTAAAATACTTTTGATCCAAAAATGTATTTATATTTATCCAAACTACTGTAATTGACTTCATAAAACTTCAAATACATTTTATAATACATTACTCGAAAATTTGAGATGTTACACATGACACATAATACACCAAAGCTGTATATGTTGCAGGGATACGAAGAGGTGTATTTAAGTGGAGATAATAGGTATGATTCATAATACACTAAATGTGACAAATCTATAATTTTTAAGCATAAGGATATATATACATAAATATTTTCGATAAGGGATACATATTTATTTATAATTTATGTATAATATTCAACTCTTGAAAAAGACCAGCAGTTAAAGAAAAAAACAATTGAATTTTAAACAATGAAGAGCATATTCTTTTGAGATAAGCTGGGGTAATATGTGTTCCAAAAATCCGCTACATTTTATTCAGACCTGTCTTTTTCACGCAGCTATTTCTTCATCATTTAGACATTTTAGATCTTCGTTTTCCAAACAAGACTGTTTTAGAAGGAAAAACGGCGGGGCCATATAACACTCTAAATAGTAACAAAAAACACCCATATACTACACTTCATAAAATATTTTCCAGAATGCTACAATCAATGTCGAATATGTTCAAGCCAATAACAAGTTCATTGGATCTGAAGGAACAATCTCCAAACTCGTTCACAGCGCGAACGATAATCTTTTCAAACCGTGAATGAGTTTGAAAAGACTCTCTCAAAAATTGGCCAAAAACAAAGATGTCTTGAAAAAAAAATTATTTGCATTAAAAAAAAGTTATTTGCACTTTTTTAAAATTTTTTTTGTTTTTCATATTTTTTGATAATATTCAGATAAAAAGGTAAATATGAAAAACAAAAGGCAATGTATTTACAATTTCTCTCCTATCTCTCTCTTTTTTAAATTATGAAAGGTAAATGAATAAATTTGAAATTGGAAAATCATACATCATGCATGAAAAATAACAATTTGTATAAAATAAAATGATATTGGTTATTCGGTAAGAATATTTTTCCCATAACATCATTTTATTTTATACAAATTGTTATTTTTCATGCATGATGCATGATTTTTTAATTTCAAGTTTATTTATTTGCATCTTGTAATTTAAATAGAGAGAGAGAGATGAGAAATTGTAAATGCACTGTTTTTCGTTTTTTATGTTTATCTTTTTCCCCAAATATTATAAAAAATTATTAAAAATAAAAAATTATTAAAAAAACCGGCAAATAATTTTTTTTAAGGCAAATAATTTTTTTTAAAACATCTTTTTTTTTGGCAGCTTTTTAAGAAAATCTTTTTTGAAAATATTCTCCCAAACTCATTTACGCCATGAACAAGTTTGGAGATTGTTCCTCCGAGCCTATTGAACTCATTCTTAATTTGAACGAGTTCAACATTGACTATATAGCATTTTGAGAAATATTTTTTTTTGAAGTATAGCATATGGATATTTTATTACTGTTTAGAGTGTGTGAGTGAAAAAACAAGAAAAAAAAAAAAACACGAGTTTCACTCCACATAAAGCTAAGTTTCTTCATCTTTTATCGTAACATTACCTTATAACTTCATGATTTTATGGGAATAACCTGTTTTTGGGTATCTCATATATTTGCAGCATTAGCAGCCGGAAAATAGGTCAAGGCAGGCCAGTCATTGTGACTAAATAGATCTGGACCTGTATAAAATGGCAAAAGCCTAAATCGGCATATGTAAAGGCATTTCTAATGCTCAAGTTGAGCCTTTAAAAAACCCGAGATCTTTTTGAAGGCTTCATAAATTTTAAAGACCTCACATATTAGGCCTTTAAGGTTATAAATAGCCTTTGAGCCTACTCATGAACAGGAAAAGCAATCATACTGCAGAGTTCGCAAATCCTTAGCCCAGAGTCTCTTCCCAAGTTTTTACAGCCTATTTCTAGCTTATACTTAGCTTTTCCTTTTCCAGTGTATGAAATAAAGGTTTGAAACTATCTAAATAATGAGTGCATGTTATGAATATTATTATGTGGATGTTCATGTTTTCCATTTCTCCAATTATCTTTTGTATCCCCTTATTACCTCATGTAAATTGTAATAGTATTTTACCCTGATGTTGTAAATTCTTGCTTATAAATATAAGGCATTACAGACTGCATAATATACAATCATTCCTCCTCATTCTCTCTCTCTTCTGCGTATCTCTCTCTCTTCTCCTCTCTTCCTCGCTTCTCTCTTGTCTCTTACTCTCTGCAACTTCTTCCTTCACATCTTGTTCTCTCATATCTTCCTCTATGTTATCTCTCGATTTATAACACGTTATCAGCACGAGGTTCTAATCTTTCAATTGTATTCTCCAATCAGGTATGATTTCATTTAAATTTATTTTCATATCCATGTCCTGTGATGCTTTTGAATTTTTTTTTTTTTTCTCTTTTGACGGAAGGATGAATCTGTGTTTAGATCTGCAAATATATATATGTATGTACATGTGAGTGTTTTCCTGAAAAACCACTATTGAAAATGCTTCCATGGCTG
>QFDD01003315.1:0-21889 GCA_006871305.1 Vachellia collinsii | reverse complement strand
TAATTTTGGCCTTTGGTTTTAGCTTTTGGCCCATAAAAAATTAAAATATCAAATTCCCAGTTTCGTCATTGTATTGATCTAGTATCCTGCGTCTTTTGTCATCGATTTTTCATTAAAAATTATGTTGTGTAAAATACTTTTAAAAGTACTTGATCATTATATCTTTGATCAGGAAAACTATACATTTATAGGTTAATGAAATACATCCAGTCATACCTCTTCTATTTTGCAGGTGGAGTCCAAGTTTGCAAACCTGGCACATCAAGCTGTGGACTTCATCTTGGGTAATCTGTGATTTTCACTACAATAACATACCTTTTCCTCTTATTAAAAATTGATATCTTTGTCATATATCTTCTAGTGTTTTCTCATTGGTTTGTGTTTAAAAGTATATGCCATGTGTATGAACGAGGGGCCAGTTGATGTGTTCTTGGGTAGTAATGAACGAAAAGTGTTCAAGAGAAAGGGCGCTGCTAAACACTAAATGCCTGAATTTAATTTTGGTGCTGGAAGTTCAAAAATCAATATGCACTGAGTTTATGTAAGGCGTAGCGCTAAAGAAGGGTTTAGGTATGACATCGATCTTACTCGTAAGACCAAAATGGGTATAGGAGGCACCTTTCCTGCGAGTGGTGGTGACTTATTATGTAATTGCTCCAATGGAGATTTGGACTGGTAAAAAGTTGCGCGGACAGTTACTGTACTGCAGGTTGACAGGCATGCACCGAGTGTTTTAATGATGGTACTTAAGCTTGGTGGGACATTTTGAGAGGGGCATTAGACTATATTTATAGTCGCGAGGCAAGACGCAAGAAGCTAATTCGAGAAAAGAATGCGTATTTATCCGGCGGACTTTATTTCTTTATTATCCATCCTTAAATTATTGAACGTCTTTTCTGTAGCTTCATTAAAGAATCTTCTGTCAACAAGAAAGAATCTGGAGCTTGTTGAAGAAATTATCAACGACTTAGTTACGCGTTTAGTGAGGCAGATGTGTTCTCCCTTGCAATCAGAAGGTATTGCTAATTTGAGTCTCTGAGGATTGACTGGGATCATGAATGTCATTCGCATCGATTATGAATGCTAGACTACAGACACCTCTGCCAATTAAGGAAAAATTTTCACATTTCTTACCTTCTCCACGATTTCACTATCAAAAATTTTATTCTCATTTGTTCGTTTCATTCTACTAATTGACCTTTGTTCTTTCTGTCTCTGTTTGGTCACTCACAACTATTTTCTTTCAGGGGCTGAACAAGCTGGCTCTGCTACGCAGATTTATATTCAGCATTTGATTCGTAAACTTGGAATCGAGCCGTACATTGGTCAGCGGGCAATATTTTCGGTTTCTCAAAGAATTTCTGTCCTAGCAGAACGCTTGCTTTTCTCTGATCCTTTTGATGACGGCTTTCCTGATATGCATGATTGTATTTTCATTATGTAAGTTTTTGGCAAATGCACATTAGATTACATTGTCTCCATATTCATAATGAATAGTTCAAAACCCATTTTCTGCACTTCTTTTGGACACTACGGGCTTGCTCCACACCTCGCTTTCATCATTAAATCACGGATGGAATTCATATTTTGTGTCAACAGCTTCTGTCAATCTGAAACTATTTTCTCTTTATAATATCTATATTCTCATGTGGTGTTTGGCATGAATTCTATGGTTCATGTTCGGCTTGATTTGCAAATTAATTCAATTGCAATCTTCTAACTGGCTGTAGAGAGCCTGTAGGTAACTAGTCTATTACAATCTCGTGTCGTGTGTGGCCTGCTGCGATTATTGTCCTTAGAATAGTTTTAAATTTAAGGGAATTATGTTTTTCTCATGATAAATGCATTTATTTATTTGTCAAGGACAGGATCCAACTTATTGAGTTTTTAGTGTCAGATTACTTCTTTGAGTGGTCAAATGCTGAAGATTTAGACAAAGGTATGCCTGATAAATCCTGTTCATGTTTATTATGAATCTCGCTTATAACCTACACTGAATCTTAATCTTCAAAAAGCACAGACTGGGCATTTTTTTATTTCTTAACATTGTCTTTTACTATAATTTTTCGAATGATTAGAGGTAATTGATAAGGACCGTGACTTAACAGTTCTCCTTGAAGATTGGGTGACGTCAATTCTCCATGCCAAAAAAGCACTAGAACTCCTGGAAAGCAGGAATGGACTGTATATTCTCTATATGGACCGGGTCACAGGTGAATTGGCAAAACAAGTGGGACAGGTCTCATCTCTTCAGAACTTTAAACCGGATATCTTTAATGCCCTGCTCGGTTAAATATGATTCATTTGCAAATTGCAAGTGATCTGCTGAACCTTTCTTCTTTCTTCTCCTGTTCATGTGAGTTAGTAAAAGGGTTTTCTGCTGCCACATACAACACCTATTTTATTTTCTCGCACTCGCCAAAGTTCATTTAAGCAAAATGTTATTCCTCCGATATTGCACCTGAGGTTGATTGGTTTACTGAGGATGGAATTGCAATTTTAGGTATACCTTTTTTTTTTCTAAATAAAAATAATAAAATGATAATGATGTGACTTGATATAGGAAAGGGTTAAAGTATGAGAACTTGTGGAAAAAAGATTCTCACAAAGGGGGAAAAGAGAAGAAAGAAGTGGTAGGGAAAAAAAGAGAGATAAGATATGATACTTGATTACATTTACGTAGGCTTGACTTTCCTTCTTTATGCTTCAGCATCACATTTTTGCATGAGAGCAGATCTCTCAGAGAGGTTTATTTCTTTTTATTCCACACTTATAGATACCAAGCCTACTTTAGTTTGGTCATATATATTTTTTTTACAGTCAAATAGTATACTTGGTGAAACTTTTAGATATCATTTTATTCAAGTATGGATAGAAGGCATGATGCATAAACCCTCGGAGATGTGCAAAGTCCTCTGACATGAGTGCGAGAATTAGATTCTATTAGGGATAACATTTGTTTGAATAACTGGTTAATTGTTCTTTTTAGAGCACAATCAACTAATTAACTGCAAAGAATTTTCTCATTATTCTCTCTCTCTCTCTCTTTTTTTTTGCTACAAAACTTTCTCATTATTCGAACCCTCCAGTTTCGAGTTTACTTGCCTTTGCAGCTCGAATCTTACGTTTAAGTGTTACTGGCTGAGGTGGCGAATCAAGCAAAGTTTTTTAATGTTTTTTTTTTTTGGGCCTGAGAGTATCAAGCAAAGCTAACAGATATATTTAGAGGTATATGCTACTGACTACTTATTTTTGAGTCAGATCAAAGAATAACAAGAAAGCCGACAAAAGAAATTGCAAAATCTCTCAAATCTCATTATATACTTGTTGTCGAAGAAAATCAATATTTCAAGACTATCATCAAACGTATTTGTAATTTGAGTACTATGAATTGACTATTTTTGAAATGTTTTAGAGCTTATTTGTCAATCACTTTTAAAATCATTTTTACGTAAATCGAGATAAAATTCTTATTGCATGCTTACCTTGAATTGCGTATAATCACTTTTTCAAAGTTAATCCTAAACAAGCTTATTCAGTTATAAATTTAGAATTAATTCATTTTTCTTATAAAAATCTCTACCAAGAGGCACGAATGGTATTTGGTAATTGGTGCTCACATGTAAAATGGAGAGAGAGACTTCTTTTATAATTGATTTTAGGGTTGAAACCATACATAGGGTAAAATGGGACCATTTCTATACCTATCGATTTATTCAAAAAATATAAAAATAAAATAGTAAGATGTAGATGGTCTAAATCTGATTTGAATGACTTGTAATAATAAATGTGTACAAGGAATTATAATTAGGAAAAATTAGGAAAAAAATCCCTCATTGGGGAATTAATTGGAGAATGGGACATACTTAATTGCACATGCGTAGAAAGTTACATTTTACAATTAATTCCCTAATGGGAGACTTTCCCCAATTCTCCCTAATAATTACCATATGACATGATATCTTTTTTATGTATATAAAATTATTATTTGATGAAAAAACATAATCTTACAAGAAAATAAATATAAAAGATTACATACGAAAGTTGGGTCTAATGAAATTAGTCAGTCTTTCATAATGTAAAAAATTAAAATTTTCATTAAAGAGGTACTTTTATTAATGTCTAACAGTGTTTTGAACAATAGAATAAATAATTCTGCTTAAAGAAAAAAGCAAAAAAGATTCAAATCAAAGGTTTTAATCTAGGGAGAATTACGATGAGATCCCGTACAAGGGATTTTATGATTAAACAGTCCCGTAAAATCAAATATTTACTGTCAAGTCCCGTTAACAACTTCACGTACTGAGATGGAGTTGTTAATTACAACCCCATCTTAGTGCATTAACAACTCCACGGGACTTAAAAATAATTATACGATTTTGTGGGACTGTTTAATCATAAAATCCCTTACATGGGACCCCATCATCATTTTCCCTTTAATCTATGAGTTGAGCTGACAACCCATGGTATCCTATTCTAAATTCTTCTTTATCCTACCCAACTTTTCCTATATTAAGCATGGCATCTAATTCTTATAATAAGAGTTGATTAATTTTTGTTGAGAAGATTAAAAAGATAAATACATCACTTAAAAATATTTATTTATTTGTATTATTGAATTATATATAAGTTTATAAGTTAGATAAATTCATTCAGAGAAAAAATGATAAATATAAATAATTTAAAGTAATGTATCATATTTCTTTAATCTCACTTAAAAATGATAAACTCTTATATTAAGAATGTAAGATGATAAATTGTTTTGCACATAAAGTATTCCAGTGTTCCAAGCATCATTATTTTCATAGGGTTCTTTCAATCACCATCAATTATAGCAAGCTGAATTTAGTTCTTAGACTATCATAAACCTATATTAGTTCATTTTAGCTTTTCCCAAAACCATGATCGTAAACTGCGATTTATTTTGAAATGTACCATTTAAAAAAAAAAAATGGGGGTGGGATTTGTGTAGATATTATAAAATCAAACACTTCTGATATAATAGAAAATGAACAGGGGGAATTACTATAAAGTTCCATGCAAGAGAATTAATATCAGAAAGGTTTCAAGAAGTTGTCGATGTAAGTAATTTGAGTTGTCAATAGTAACTGCTTGAGTTGTCAATGAGATATTTCTGATATTCATTCTCTTGCATGTGACTTTATAGTAATTTCCCCAAACGAATAAATGATAGATGAGCACAAATGAGTTCTTTATTCCTCTACTTTATTTCCATACCCATGCTTGTCAGCATAATCTTGACTCTTACTCTTTTCTCTAAGCGGCAACACCACGTTCATGCTGAGATAACATGACATTAAAAAATAAAATCAAAATCAAAACACAGACAATCAAAGAATTAGCATATTATATTGGCTCTCAATTTCTTTCCTGGAATCGTATTCAAAGGTTGCTTCAGAACCATGCCATTGATGTTAAATCCACTGTTCATAAATGCCTTTTTCAGTTTGATGAAGTATATAAGTGCACTCTTATATATATACACATATATATATAAACCAACCAAAGTGTCTCTCCATAAAACAAGCAACAACTTGCAGGTTATTCTAAATTGACAAAGGTTCTAAATATGAGAGTGACACCAGTTTTGTGTTTCTTTCTTTTGTTGTTCATCGTTCTCATGTGCTCAGCTCATGGAACCACACTCACTGAAGAAGCTCGTTCACAAAACCTGCCCAAGGGTAAAAGCATTTATGGACTTACTTTTTCTTTCTATATTTTTTCCTGCTTTTTTCTTCTTGTTTTCTTGTGTGAAAATCAAATTCCAAGTAAAGAAACACACATTTCTGATGATTACTGAAAAAGTGTTTCTTTCTTTGAGTCCTGAAGGAAAGAGTTCTTCCAAAGTTCGAAGAGAAAATTGAAATTTCTGCAGCAAAGCTGTAGAAGAGAAACTATATATCACTCAATCATCACTTGTTTTTCTCTTCTAAATTAGATCATTCTAAGTGACTTTACTGATAATGAGAAGAGAGATAGATAGATAAGAGAATCTTATATTTTTGAGGAATTCAAGTGCCAAAAGTAAGTCCCACTATTTTATGTCCGTCTCTTTTTCTCACCTTGGAAAACCTGAGAGAATTCCCATATTTCAGAGGATTCAATATCCATGATCTCTCTCATTCTTCGTTTTTCTTCTCCTTCAACTGCAAAACACAAGTTTTACAATTAAGCCTCATGAGTAGTTTTATTACTAGTATTATACTAATAAATCTCTTGGCGAGTTTCAAAACATGCAGTGATGTATGGTAGGATCAATAACAGATGGAGCAAAGTAGAGAATCAAAGGAGACAGCAACCAGGGTTGCATGTTGTGAAACACGGAATTAGTGGTGGCCGGGCGGTCAACGGCGCACGTCCACGCGCTGGTCGCCGGAACAGTGCGAATTCCTTGTTAATCAAACGCTCATCTTTGACCATGGCAGTGTTCAGGCATCTCATTTTTGGACTGCTACTTGTTGTTTGCTTCTATTAAATATTTCCCCTATTCCATGTTATAGCCTTAAAGATCTTGTATATTTGGCTTGATGTACCTGGAGAAGAAGGCTTTCTCTTTCTCTCCGTAAAAATATCCATATACATAATATCTAATACACTTGTATTATTACTCAACTGATATTATATCTTAAAATTACCCCTTTTTTTTTAAATTCAAGAACAAAAGATCAAAGAATTATTTTACACATACCCTTGCTCTATTTTTGTGCTATGAGCTGTAAATTGTCATTTTTAATAAACTAACCAAATCGTATCTATACAAATAAAGAAGGCAATCATCAACAAAGAACTCATAGGTTAGTAGTATAAAAGCTCCTTATAACTGGGAGGTTAGGGATTCAATCTGGCATTTAACCTTGAACCGTTAGCATTTGCCTCTTTAGTTAAAAAACATAGGGCAATATGAACAGATAGCTCATATATAACATTAATCTTAGTACTTGAATTGAGGTGATAAAAGGCTTGTTTGTCAGCCCTTTTTAAAATCACTTTTACGTAAATTGAAATAAAACCCCTCACACATATTTATTTCGGATTGCGTACAGTTACTTTCCAAAAGATAATTCCAAACAAACTATCTTCAAGGATTCAATCTCTCACCAAACTCTCGTCTCCACTCCCTACTGTTGTTTGACTTGATGGAAACAAAAAAGTTAAAAGGGAAAAGGAAAAAAGTGAATAGACAAGCCTCAGCTTGTGAATTATTCCAGTGCCATCCCCCTGTTTAATAATTAATAACTTCAAAGGGAAAAAGTATACCTTTCTTTACATGAAAGATTTTATTTTAAGCTCTTGTTTTTATTAAATGTTTATTAAGTACATTAATTCTGATACTGTAAGTTTCATTAAAAAAATCATGAAATTTTAAATGTTGACAAGACATTCTGAAATGCTGACATATTAAAACTAATTTTTCAAAATAAAAATTTTGGTACAAAAAAAATCATTTGAGACTAATAATGTATTAGGGTTGAAGAGCTAAAAAGGTACATTGTAAAATTAAGGGGACAAATTGATACTTTATGTAACGTTAAAAGGATTAAAATTGCACTTTTGTCATATTTAAATCACCTTGTCTTAAATATATTAAATGAAGGATGATTATATTGAAACTTGAAAGAAGCATGAATACTTCACTGCATATTTCTGGGATATTGTGAAACCAGTGAAATACATAAAGGTTTGATATAAATGGATGATGATAATTAGGGAATGGCATGTTTAAACTCTCTGGTTAGCAAACAGAACAAAACAAGAAGGATTGATTTAGAATTTTAACTCACTAATCCCTTTCCCGACTGATATTAGTAGACAGATAATTACTTGCAATCCTTAATTTCAATTTCCTAAATTTAATACTCTTGTGAATGGGTACAGATCTAAGTGTGACAAAGAAGTGACAAGATTGAATTTAGTAAAACTTTGCAATATTTATTTCATAATTTTGTCATTTTAAATCTAACCATCTAACAGAAACATAACTCAAACAAAGCTTGAAGTAATTATGGTCAGCTTCTCTATAAAGCCAATCATTTACAAATTTAAATGTTTTTTTTTTCACTATATTGATATGTAAAAGAGAAAAATTGATATCCAAATTTTTAAATCTAAACAAAAAAAAATTGAATCTTAGTTAGATATGCAGATTATTTGTATGTATGATTTGTAGAAAAATCGGAGCCAATCTAGCTTCTCTTCCAACCATTCAAATCAAATTATAATAATTTTGCCCTCATTTTGATTTTAGTTTCTCAAGTTTAATTCTTTCTAAAGTATTGATCCCTATAATTTAATAAAAACTTGGATCATTCATATTCTTTAGGAATTAAAACTAAAATAATAGTAAATTTTAAAAATCAAAGATTATATTAACCCTTAAAAAAATATTAAGTCTAAAACATCAAATTTATTCAAAAGGTCTACCATTGCATTGGGCAGTGTACTCAAATGAAGAGAAGCTACTATATATCCATGAAACCAGAAGATTAGAAGTAACATGACATCTTACCAACAAAAAGAATCAAAATCTTCTTTCTCATCAGCTTATTATTATATGCAAGAAGCTTCAAAACAGAATAATTAATCACTGAACCAAAGAATCTCTTTCTTTATTTTATTGTCAGTCCATATCTATCAGCATAATATATATATATATATATTCACAGAGCACCACATTCAAAATTCCATCCACATTTTTCCTTTACAGAACCAATGGGTTTCATTCTAAAGGAAAAACCCACCGACCAATCAAAGAATCAGCACATTCTAATAATGCCTCTCATTTTGCTGCAAGGAATATTATTCATTAATTTTTCCTGTGTTATTCACTATTAATATTGACCAACTAATTAAAGAGCCTCTCCCCACAACCACCAACTGAACCAATCAACCATTTTACAGTTGATTCATACAAGGATTCAAACATGAGAGTGACACTAGTATTATGTTTCTTCCTTCTGTTGCTTACCCTTCTCATGTATTCTGCTAATGGAGGCACACTGAGTGAAGGAGTGCATTCACAGAAGCAGCCCAAGGGTAAATCATTTATGAATTTCTCTTGTGTCCTAGTTTTTGTTTCTGCGTCTGCCTCTTGTTTTTCTCCTTGTCAGTTCTGATATAAAATAAATAAATTCCGATTGAATAATGATTGCTGTTGATTACCAAAAAGAGAAAATCAGTGAAAAGTCTCCATTTAAATTGGAATTTGAACTTCATACAAAAATGAGTTTTGATTTCTCTGGTAAAGTTTTGGGGTGGAGGTTAGTCATATACTTACATGAAAGTTTTAATTTTTTTTTTCTAAAAAGCCCAAGTAGCCCCCCCCCTCTTTGAACAGACGCTAGAGGCTGGTTAGGTTGGGTGGAATTGAACCAAATTTAAAACATTAAGAATGAAATCTCATCACAAATAAAATTAGGACGTTGGGTGTTTGGAAATTTAATTTGTACAAAGGACCTAAATTGAAGTACCGAAACTTTCTCTGAATGAAATCTTGCTGATTACTTGTATTCTTTTTACGTATAAAAAAAATATTAGATTCTTCTAGATAATGAAATTTCTACAAAGACTTTCTAATGATTTTTCTTTACAAAAAAACCACTTCACCTGAAAGCTTTTTGAGGGGATGTTAGTATAATCTCTCTAACAACTAAGAAACATGTAGATGGGTATGGCATGATGAAGAACAGATTTGGTAAAGAAGACAGTCAAAGAAGATATTCAGCATTGCATGTTGTCCAACATAGAACAACTATGAAGAGAGCCAAGACAGGGTATGGTGGTGCAAATGACTTGAGGCATCCACGTGGCAGGAGCAATGCTCATTCCTTGTCAATCAAACACTCTTCTTTGTTCATGGCAGTTTTCCGGCATCTCATTTTTGGACTCCTACTTGCTCTCTGCTTCTAGTAGATTCCTACCGAATGTTCATCATCATAGGATTTCTCTTAATAGAGTACAATGACATTATGCGATTTATATATATAACAGATCTCACCTAGTA
The DNA here is from genome assembly GCA_006871305.1 of Vachellia collinsii. Lineage (NCBI taxonomy): Eukaryota > Viridiplantae > Streptophyta > Magnoliopsida > Fabales > Fabaceae > Vachellia > Vachellia collinsii. Next base: position 11,868 of record QFDD01003315.1, on the reverse strand, counting down.
AAATGAGGTTTGTTGTTTTGTTTACTCTTGCTCTCAGCTTGTGGTATGCAACTAAATATCAGCACTAAGGTGTAAAGTATCCTTTTTATATGAATTTTTCCTGTTTTTTTTAATGACTTGTGAACAAATTAAATTCCATCCATTCAAGCAACAAAAGTCAATGAACTGATAATTCACAACTCTCTCGGTCTTTAAAATTGAGGCAAGCATAATGTCAAGGATTAAATTTCTCCTCATACCCTTTTCTCTACTCTCTGGTGTGGACATGGATGGCGCATTAGAAAGAACTGAAAAACAATAGAAAGAAACTAAACCAGTGTGTTGAGTAATGATGATATGGACATGGCAGACCTGATGCAGCGATTTTATTTTGGAAAAACCGTTGAAAAGTCTTTTGTTTGGAAATTTTATTTATCAATAGGACTTGATATGTTTTTATACACAAAAAATATCGATACTCTACAAGATTTTATAGACAGACCTCCAATTCAAATCCGTTTAATAAATAAAATTTTCAAACAGTCTTTTTATCTAATTTTTCCTTTTTCTTTCTTTCTCCAACAATCAATGTGCCCGTTTGGGAAACCGTTGAGGAATGACTTTTGACAAAATGCATTTTGGAAAAAGGAGTTTTGACCCAGAATGCATTTTGGCAGAATGCATTTATGTTTGGATAGGTTAGATTCAGAATGACTTTTGGTAGAATGTATTTATGTTTGGATAAATGTTGGAAAAGTGATTTTTTGAGGAAATTACTTAAAAGGGCATGAAGATAATTAATACATATACATTAATTTATATATTATTTGAGGAAAATGATAGTACATTAGCCAAAGATTCCTACGACGCGTCTTATCATGACGAACAGGTGAATCACTAGAACATGTAAGGGTGAGCAAAAAAACTGAAAACCAAAAATCAAGCCGAACTAAACTATTATATACATATATATTATTTTATATAATGTGATAAAATTAGTAAAAAAAAATAAATTGATAAAAATAGAATAAAGGAAAATATATTTGTATTACGTACCATTAAAAAAAATTATTTCATAATTTTTATAATTCAACAATAAATCATAATTTTTTTTTTCATTACATTGTCCAAGTAATAATTTTTTTTTCTCGTTATAATTCAATATTACATATAATTAAAAAGTAAAATTGTCCAAGTAATAATTTTTTTTTGTTATAATTCAACATTACATATAATTAAAAAGTAAAATTGTCCAAGTAATAATAACATAACATAATTAATTGGATTATAAAGTTTGTATAATTTGATTTTTAATTCTGTTACGAATGCAGCTTTGAGTATACCATATCACCACTTAGAATTTTCACATTTAAGTCGTGACCTAAAGTATCACAAGTCGTCACTTAAAATATTTTAAATCGCGACCTGAAATACATTATGGACAGAAAGAACTTTTTAGTTTGTTTAAGATTAATTTTTAAAAATAATTGTACGAAGTTCAAAATAAGTATATAAGAGAAATTTTGTCTTAGCTTGCGTGTCAGAATGCATTCTGGGATAATATGTTGCCAAACACTCCTAAACTTGAGGAATGCATTCCTCTTTTAGGAATGCATTTTGGGGTTCCAAAACAAGTTCCCAGACATTCTCAACGTTCATATCTATCTTTGCCAAGAACTGAATAAAATATCACCATTGACAGTGGAAGTGCTATTTTCTGGTTCATAATCAATAGGATGATAGGATGACAAGATCAAAGCAATATGAATAGTAGTACAAGTCAACCTGCATCAGTTCAATTATTGAGTGTCCGAAACAATGACCAAAGTGTTCGTGTGTAGACAGTGAAAAGTAAAAGTTAAACAATAGAGGTGCTACTGGCCTACATTACCACTACTACTACTAGGCGAACAGAGGACGCCTTGCTTCATCGAAGAACTGGTCACGATCCACAAAAACAATGGCATAGAGGGCATAGATTATTCCTGGAATGTACCCAAGCAGAGTCAGGAACAAGCAGATCATGAATTCAACCTGAAACATTGTTAACACACTTCCTTCACCTTGTCACTATCAATTTGTAAGAATCTCAAATCAACAGATAAAAGCCATACGGTTTTGAGAATCACATGACCTTCCTTCAATTTTTGTAGAGGAATATAGGAGTGAATGAGTGATATCGAAGGAGATTTTCCAACTCATAGTTTTAAGATGTAATAGAGTTCAAGCCCATTAATTCTCAAAAAAAAATTTCTCTTTCTTTGTTGTTTGTTCAAGATAAAGATATTGAGATGTATATGTAGTTATACCACAAATAATAAGTTGCAAAATGATTATATTAGAAGAAAAGTAAATGGTAGGTGTTGAAGAGAAAATATTAGAAAATTGTTTGAGGTAATTTAGATATGTACAAAAAAGAGAAACCGGTTCAAAGGTTTGATCAAATAATACAAAATCTTTTAAAAAGGATATTGGATGACGGTAGAAAAGATCCAATAAAATCACTGAACATGATATTTTAATCCACATTCTATTTAAATATTTGATTGTTAATACGGTATGATAACCTCATATTATCCATCTAACTGAATCCACTAGTGGATAATTCTCATATCTTTCATCTCTCTTTGGGTAAGTAATTCTTGAAAACTTTGATTTGACATGGTTGTCACTGTTGCTATTCTAAAATGTTTGATTCATCATACATGGCAGAAATGAAAATTGCAGAACTTAAAATTTCCAATGCAGAAATAATGTAGTAGTCTCCATATCTGAAATCGAAGGGCCAGGTCCAGAGAGGAACAAGCACATACATAAATACATAATATATATATATATATATAGCGAGAGAGAGAGAGAGAGACGTACACTGCAGCAACCATGCCTGAAACATACTCCGATAGGAGGAAGTAATACTGCTATCATAATTTCACAGCAGATTTCACAGTTATTCACCATTTTCTTTCACTACTCACGGATAGCAACCTGGTGCTTCGTCTTCTTCGCTCTTGTTGTATTGATGATGGAAATAGAAATGTCAGATTTTAAGATCTGATTCTTCGATTGAGACGGTCAAAGCATTACAGATTTATTACAGTTATTATACCAGACCACGCCATTTCAGCATGCCATGTAAAGAGGTTGGTAAATAAAACCAAGTTTATCTCCGCCAATTCAGCTCTCTACATGCATGTGATTTCTAATTTCTTAGAGGTTCGATGTCATTTCAGGATTTTTTTTATTGCAATTGTTTTGGTAATTAGCTCATACTATTCCAATCGCTAATTCATATATTATTTGTATATTATACCATATTATTATGATGATTAAACCTCATTTTTCATTATTTTCTCATAAAATTATTTCTTTGCATATGATGAAGGAGGTAATCCCTTATAACATAATAAACCAATTTTTGAATTCTAATTGAAAGAAGTGATAGCTTTTAATATCTAATAAAATCTGAACATTGGACATGATTACTTTGTAATAGGATAATATTCCAAATGGGCACATCTGCAAAGCTTTTCAGAGTTCAATATAAGAATCACCAGAACCATGTGGTGAACTACAGAGTATGGTTGGCCAGGTAGCTGAATTTTTAAAGCCTATTCTTGTGCAAATATATCCGAAAGTTGACACCAGAAAAGTTAGTTCCTCCCATGTTTCCCTCTGAGCATCAGTGACCGGTAAAAGTGATTTCATTTAACTGTCATTTGCTTTTCCTGTGTATTACACACCAAGGAAAAATATATGCCAGGCACAAGATCATATGACAACACACATAAGCCAATCTTCAAATTTGGCCATAGAACAAAGCCTTCATTAGTTCAAAGCCTGAACCAACAAAAACAACAGATTCTTTCCCGCACCACTGGATCAACTCTGGAATAATAAAAATCCTATCTTCGTCTAATTTAGGCATAGCATTAATAAAAGACTAAACAAACAGTGAAGAGAAATATAACTGTCCTGAGCAGAATTTCCCCATTTCATCTATATGTATATGTATAAAAATATAGCTTACATAGTTTACACAAGAAACATAAAACTATAACAGCTTAGTGAACTTCAAAAATCTACGACGTCTAACTGTAAGTCTATAACATTCCAAACGAGCAGTAGGTTTTGTCTACTGTACTATGATCAAACCCTTAACGCCACCTGATCCTGCCATGAGATCTTCCTCTTCCCTGTCCTATTTGATCCATTTCCCATGCTTCGGCAACCAGATAACTTGATATCACTGTGCTGCTCATCACTTGCGCCTTTCCGTGCACTTCTCTTAGGTTCCTCACTCTCCATCTGCTCAAAGTCACCCATTAACTCCTCCTCTTCTATCTACATTGCATAATTACCGATTAAGATATAAGCCAACAACAACTAAAATAAATATGGACTCATAAATGTAAATAAAGCACTGTATAATTAATTATTACCGAAATTTGGTTCAAATCGAATAGGGTTACACTCTTCTTTGTTACATCCTTCCCACCGTGAATCCTATCATTTTGATTCAAGTCAAACAGTCGAGCTGTGGAGTGGAGGAAAGAAGCATCTTTTCCAGTAACACTTCTAGCATTCTGGTTTAAATCGAACATGTGTGGGGATTTTTGTGATTTACCCTCGACCCCATTAGAAATTATTCCTTTTGCACGAGAACGAGAAGCAATACGAGGTTGCAAGCCGGATTCTTTTTTACTGTACTTTCGGTTCTTAGAGACAATGGAAGATTGAATTTTAGGGTTATGCAGCAGGGAAACATCCTGATGTGATTGAAGCTTGGAAGAAGGATTTCTCATTAGGTATCTGCATCGTTGCCTACAAAATCTGCAGTGACATAGAAAATTGTCAGGAGGAAAAACTGAACTATATATAGATAAAAAAAATCATAATTATAATTGATATGAAAAACTAGTAACTCGAAGCCAAGACCATACCGAACTTCAGTTGATAGCATCAGCCTTTTCTGCTTCAAAATTTGCAATTTCCTTCTCATGATTTCCATCTCCTGAACATATAATATCATGAGTAAACATTTTCCATCTCATGGATAGAGAATCTGATACAGACAGTGTTTGCCCAGCAAACTGCACCGATAAACTAGTAACACAAGCACAGGAAAACAAACACATGATCTTTGGCGTATGGAGTTTAACTACCACACAACTAAGTAGTAGACTATTTATGTTATATTTCCAAATTCGATTTGCGTATTCTAAAGAACACAAATACTGATTGATCTAATATATTTCATCATCAATCTTTTTTATAAAGTACATATATTTCTAGACACCTGAGGAATAGGGTTCACATTCCAAACAACACTTACGAATATTATTTTTACAAAAGATGTTTTTTTGGCAAAACCAGTCGAAAGCAGAAGTTCTTATGCAGACTGGATAAAGCATACTAAATTTTAGGATTCAAGAAAAAAAAAACCCTAATAAAAAACCGCCAAATAAAACTAATTAGCCTGAATTCTCAAACAAAAAAATCACAAGTATGGAATAAACAGCTTTCTTTCATTAAGGAGCTTAACAGTAAGTAAGAAATTCCAAAAACAAGAGAGATCAAACCAAATCATCCCTATGGAAAAAGGGGAAAAAACAACCAGATCAAAATTCTTCTTTTATAACTTCAACTGTTATTCCCTCAAACAAATAATATAGAGGTAAAAGCGACAAAGCAATAAAGAATTGCAGATCTAATGAAACCCACAATATGAATCATGAATCTTCATAAACCAAATGAAGTAATACCGTCTGCAACTCTTCATAGTCCTGCAACAGACTTTGATGCCTATACTTACTCCTCTGATCCTCACAAATAGCATAAGGAGAATCGAAAGAAACGATCTTTTTCATCTTCTTCATCAGATCAGCGAATATCAGAGCAACCCCACAAGCCCAAAACCTAAAACGAACAACTATGGGGGAAAGCACAGAAAGAAATAGGACAGGATACAAGGCAAGTGTAGAATAAGAAGGCAGAAGAGAGAAAAGAAAGACGAGGTTCTGGCTTTCCTGGTTTCTCTGAGAAACTCTGACCGAGACAAAGAGAGACATAAAAGGCCCTCATAACTCTGTAGAAAATATTGTTCTTTTGAAGGACCGTGATGAAGATGGGATTTTTTGGGGGCTTGCAGAAAGGGTATTTCGGGTAACAACATGACCCCTATGAGAGAGAGGGACAGGGAGATCGTAGTGTAAGGTGGGAATGGTTGGAAGAGATTTGAAGACACGCCCAAACTTCTCTTTCCCTTCTTTCCCATTCTTTCTTTTTTGTTTTTCTTCCACATACATTTGGTCCAGCTGGGCCATTTATGAGAGAGAAAGACAGAAGAGAGAGAATTGGAACTTGGAATTGTAGCAGCTCGTAGAAGGATGCGTGTAATTTCCATATTTCTGGACATATTGAGAGAATAGGTCAGAGTAAGATAGAAACAGGGGGGAAAATGCAAGAGAGCAAGATAAATGGGATGAACAGTTTTTCTTGCTTTCTGTAACACTAACATGTTGTTACTACCATAAGTTGTCGGACTCTCTCATCACCTTATTTTAAGGCTGAGTGTGATTTTAGGCTGTTGTTGGTGATTGCCCCCTCAATAAAGAAGATTCCTTTATTTCATTTTTATAGCTTTTCAGTTTTCACGCCCATACGTTGTTTTGGGTGGGAAGTGCAGTGCAGGAGAAAACCCAATAATTATCCACGCACATAATAGCTTTTTCACGATGAAAAAGAAAGAAGAGAGTAAATAAAGGATCCCTATTGGATTTAGCCTACCTCCATTAGTATCTCCATTGGAGGGAAAAAATGATCCAATAGGAACTTGAGGAGTGGATCAGAGAAAAGAAAAATCACTATCTCACATATTTAATATTTAAATGTTTGCTGCATCATGATGTTCTTGAATGGGAAAGTGAAAGATCCCACCAATGCCATCACACCTACATTTGAGTCGGCGTGCAAGGTAGCCCCATCACGTGTTAGATGGAAAGTTTAATTGCAGTATTGTTCTTTTGTTTTCACTCACTACCACCCATTTTTGGAGATGCTACTATATGCTGTTGATTCGCATGAATTTCATTAAATTTGTACCAGATTGATGGACGAATTCCAGTGAAAACTTGCCCTTTTTTGGGTAGGGCCTTCACTGGGGTTAGGTTTTTCCCACTGGGCGGCATGTGAACCAAACCAGGAACCAGCACCGTGCAAGAATTCGAAGCAGAGCTCCTGAAATTACAGAGAGGAACGCACAAGGAACAGTACAATAAACAACAAAAGCAAACCAACAATTAAAAATAGGAAATGCAGACACCTCTTGCGGCAGCAGCCACTACCATCATTTACTCGTCGGTGGTGAGAGAGTCTGTGACCAGAGTACGGATCCGCAGACCACGAGCCAGTTAAGTTTAAGTAATTTTTAAATTGAAAATTGGAATATTTTTTAAAATTAAAATAATATTTTTAAAACTATTATAGTTGATATCAATCAACATTTTTAAGGAAAAATTAGGGGGAAATTACCATAAAAAATTAATTTGTACTGTAAATCTTGTATACTCAGGGTGTCAGTATTCTTTTTTTTTATAATTTTTTTATCTGTACTCTGATTTAGTTTTTTTTAAAAAAAAACATTACTTAAAAATAGTTTTACAATCATATTATTTCATGTCAAAAGTAAATTTCAATGCATTGAAGAGCCTTAATTTTATTTTTTGGCCAGAGAGAAAACATTTTAATTGGGATTAAGTATTTGGGGAATCAAATTAAATATCATATTTTTAAAGGATAAAATCTGGACCAAGGTTATATTTTAATAATTAGATTATTTTATTTTTTGAAAACACCAAATTATTTCAAAAGAAGATTTTTTTTAAGGACTACATTGTTAATTTAATATCAAAATAATACTGCATATGTTTTACCAACATTCTCTCAAACATTTTTTGGGCCATATTTCTCACAAACATTAATATTAATATTAGTATAAAGTTGTTATAAAAAAATATATTAGCATAAACCCTCTTCTCTGTTATTTGCCTAAAAAATGTTAAGGAAAAAAAATTGTTGAGCCCTTCTACCTAGATCTAGCTCAACTAAATTTTATATTTGTTGTTTTTTTTGTTACTCATTCAATTCATTGGAGATTTGCTTTGACAACTATATTTGGATCTGATCAACATCGGGCATCTGATTATGGTAGGTGAATTTCTCATCGGGAATTATATATACGTTAGGGTTTGAATTCAAAACCTCATTTAAATAGAATTAAACCGCTTACCATTTTTTTTTGGTTGCCCACCCGGTTTACCAAAGCTTTGTTCTGACTACATCTGGATCCGACCCGCATCGCGCACCTGACAGTGGTGGAAGAGTCTCCCAATGGGGGTTTTCTGCATACACCAGGTCTCGAATCCGAGACCTTGCTTAAGCGGCACCAAACCGCTTACCACTCGAACCAACCTTAAACCGCTTACCATTTGAACCAACTAAATTTTATATGTTATGGCATATGCAATATATGATCTTAAGGCCCAAATTTGGCCCAGCCCAGCAAGAGTATATGTTTATCCTGGGCCAGAAGGATGACGTGGTCTTGTATAATTGGTCAGTTTGCGAAGAAGCCTGAAACTGCAGTGACGATAATCCCGAGTCACCGCCCACCTCCCACCTCCCAATCCGATTCGATACAAAACCAAATAGATATGAATGCAAAAAAAAAAAAAAAAAAATCCTGTTTATCTCATTCCATTCTTAAAATCCCCAAAGTACACTTCTTTCTGCAAAACCAAACTCTTCACAATTTCCTGGTAGCTAGTGGAAGCCAATGGCGTCCACGGTTTATCTTACTGGTCAGCTCTCAAACCCGCATGCGAAAAATGACTTGAAAAACCTCTGCCCTTTATCTGCTTCTCTCTGTAAGTTATCCTCCTCATATATTCTCAGCTGTTCGTAATTTGGGGAAAAAAGTTGTAGCCTTTTTTCTTCAAGATGTTCCTGGTAGGTGAAAACTATGAAATGAACTTGGATTTTAGGTCTACGGTATCGGTCTCCAAAATTAGTGGAAAGGGTGTTTCTTAGTTAAAAAAAATCTTTTTTTTTTTTATACATTTCTGTCTGGATATATAGTGTGTACTATAATCTGCATTCCTTTTAGTTGAGAATATAAGCATCATGAGAAGCTATCAATAAATTGGTTAAGTAAGGCTAAAGCATTTTCACTTGTATGCTATTGGTTTTTTTAACTTTATATTCTTATCACATTACCAAGTTAATCACCATTTGGTACTGTTCAGGTAACTTGAATTCCAGCGCAAATTTTGTTGATATGAAGATATTATCTCGGTCTGATACTCGAAAAGTTGGGTCTGAACAGCATAGATGTCTCCGGGTATATGGACTATTTGGAGGAAAGAAAGACAATAATGAAAAAAGTGATGATGCGCCATCCAAGGTTAACCAAGTTTGCTTACTCATGCCATCAGTAATTCTTGTAAACATGAACTTTGATATACCTTGCAACTGCCATTCCTATTGACTTCGACCTGCATTTTATACAACTTTCATACATAGTATTAATGAACATAATTATTCTTGGAATGCTTATTTGATGATAGTATCTCTGGGCTTGTTTTGTTTACCTGTTTAATCTTTGGTTCATTGATTTTGACCCCATGTTACTGTCCTGTTTTCTTTTCTGATATGGGAAATGAATTGTCCAGATTGATTAAAAGGATTGGCAGGATATTCATGATTTTGAAAGCACAGCTTTCTTTGTAAAGAGCATGGGATTCATTGATAATTTATTTCTCATTCTGTGTGACAACTTCTGTGATGTTGGGACCTGTTTCTTAGGAAGACAGATACACAGAACCTATCTGGAAGCTGTATTTTGCTCTTGAATCTTGATTTCGCCACCTCACATGAACCTTCCTACCGACCAGTGTTATACCTCACTTTACCTTTTCAGAACTAAATCATGACGGGCAGTTTACAGTTGGTTAAGATTTAGGTTGAGTCCCTGTGTTTGTGTTTCTTTTGTTATCACAATTAAAGACATGTATCGCAATCTTTGTGTCTCAGATCTCTAGACATGATAACTTTATCAAATTTATCTTTTTAAGATTATGTACATTTTTACTGCAAAAAAATTTGTTCCATTTCATTGTATCTCATTATGCAGCCAAAAGAGTTGATACATGGAAATTATGGTTTATCATCTTGCTTGAAAAACTTGCACCTATAACTAAGACCAATGCGAGAAGGAAGAAATTATGTCAATACGTTTTTGCTGAGACTCTGTAGGAAGTTGATGAGGCCTTAGATTATTAACTGTGTAGTTGTAGTCTCAGGATGGGTAATGCTTTTTCAACACTGTTAAAATTTATTGGATCAATGCAATTCAAAAGAATTAATAATTTGCTCTCACGCCATGTTATCTTCCTTTATTTAGGCTTAAGATTAATTATTCTGCACTTCCCTTAACCTCTCTTCATTACTGGGGAGAGCAGTATTTTCTGTCTTGGCCAGTATGTTTTGTATATTGTTCAATCTGATTCTGATGTGATTGAGCCTATTATCAATGATTGACTGAATTCTCTTCACATCTGATTCATTCTAGGCTGGAATTCTTGGAAACATGCAAAATCTTTATGAAACTGTGAAGAAGGCACAAATGGTTGTCCAAGTTGAGGCCGTGCGAGTGCAAAAAGAACTTGCTGCGTATGGCTTTCCTTTTAAAAACATTGTAGCTTTTTCTTTTTTGTCCGCAGTGTAGGTTTATTGGCAATATGGTTAAATGCATTTTATTTTGCTGTGCAGAGCAGAGTTTGATGGTTATTGTGAGGGCGAGTTAATAAAAGTACGATTTGTGCTGGCCGGCTTTCTCCTTCTCATGTAACTTGATTCCTTTTTTTTTTAACTTACATTTATTGGAAGTTTAATTTTTAGGTAACACTATCCGGGAATCAGCAACCTGTACGAACAGAAATTACTGAAGCTGCCATGGAACTGGGACCAGAAGTGAGTACATGTTGCAACACTTGATCTTGTAATCATTTATGTGTATTCTTTGTTGTATTACTACCTCATGTCCTCAATATAAGAGCTAGATAACTAATTTACATATATTAAAAAAATTTGTTAAGTTAATTATTTGCAATAAATGTATTGGTTTTTTTAAAATATCTTTTTTAATTACGTACATTATAAACACCCCTTCTTGTAAACCCCTTTATTATGTGTAATAAATATGGATTCTTCGGGGGAGAATTATAAATTTGAGATGCAAAAGCAGGTTGAAGTCTTATATGCAGGACTAAAGTTAACCCCTTATCTAGTATGATCATTGTGGTTTAACATGCCTAAGTAAGGTAAACTACTATAATATCAGCCATCTTCTGCTTGCAGAAACTTTCACTTTTAATCACTGAGGCATACAAGGATGCCCATCAGAAGAGTGTCCAGGTGAAGACTCTTTATAGTAAAAGAAAGGATGAAAATTTGGTTTCATCTTTGGCCACTGAACTGAAGAATTCAATCTTTGCTTATGTTTCCAGGCCATGAAGGAAAGAATGAATGATCTCGCACAGAGCTTAGGAATGCCACCAGGTCTTGGTGAAGGATTTAAGTGAGACAGATTTTTCCATTTTGGAGTATGCGATGAGCTTCAATTTTGCATACAACAACACATGGCAAGAGCGCTTATTTATTTACTGTTACCATGGAGTTTTCAGTCTTGTTTATTCAGTAATGTAGGCCTGAAATCCTTCCAAATTGTGTATGAAAAAAGTAATCAGCAAACCCTTTGTTACTGGTTTTTTTTTTTTTTTTTTTTTTTTTTTTTTTTTTTTTTTTTTTTTTTTTTTTTTTTTTTTTTTTTTT
>QFDD01003314.1:0-11967 GCA_006871305.1 Vachellia collinsii | reverse complement strand
TATATTGTCTCTAAGCCCATACACTCCACTCCAAATTTTTTTTCCTCTAAGTTTGTATTATGTTCTTATCTTCGGCCAAACTATATTTTATTATATTATTTTTGTTAAACATAAATATTCTTTTACCAGAGATAATTTGTTTTGAAACAATGTTTGAACTCTAAATATGAATACATTTTCAATTTGAATATTAATTTTCTGCATCCACAGTATTGAGAACATGGCATCACCCATCTGTCATTATTCGTTCCTTCTCGTCAATGATATTTTCTCCCAAAACGAAACGAAGTATTGTATTTAGGATTGAAAAGCATGTGTATGTATATATGTGATCAGCCAATATGGTATATCATTAGCCTTGTTGGTGACCATGTCATCATCAAGTCCTTGTCCTCGTCACCATAGTGACATGCCATGTCATCAATTACATTTACAGAAATGACATAATGTCAAGCAAGACATCATTCAACTCAACGCTTCACATCATCGTAACAAGCAACACCAGCATCCTGGTCATTAGTTGGATAATTGCAATCCTCCTTAGCCTGCCTGCCTACATCATGAGTTAGATCATTAGCCTATCATATGCCACCTCATCCCCAAGTCCTTCTCATCATATACGGTGCCATTCGAGTCAGACGTCGTATATTACCATCTGATTAAGTAAAGAGAATGATATGTGTGTAAGAAATCCCATGTTGAGAAGATTTCTTTGAAAAAGGGATCTTATAAGACATTGGATTCCCTAACTCCAACAACTAACTTCTAAAATGTGGTTCTCTTAAGGACTTGTATTTGATACAATGAAGCTTTTATTAAGAGATAACTGACCGAAAAGGGCTACCTGTAAAAGGTTCTGACTAAAGGGGTTGACTATTAGGAGTTTGAGTGAGGTGCCATAACTTGGAGCCATTAGGATGTCGTCTTGGCCAGCCGATCGAAGAGGATTTCCCATGGAGGGTTCTAATTAAAGAGGTTAACTAAAGCGATGAGTAAAGTATCGTAGAGTGAAACCGTTGGAATGTTAACTCTTGAGGAGGTGCATTTTTACAAGTCCCACATTGAAAATGTTTTCTTACAAGAGAGGCTTATAAAGTTTTGAATTTTCCAACTCCAACAGATAACTTTTGGAATATGGTTCTCTCAAAGACTCATGTTCGTTACAATATGCCACTTGGGTAGAAATGTCATCATGCCTTCCTTATCATCTGTGACATACTTAGGCATGGATCTTATATTAAACGCATGAAATAGTATATCCCTCCATTCGATTTTATTTATAAGCAACATTCTCTCTCATATGTTAGATGCTTTGTATAACCAACTATTTTGTTTTTTCTAAAAAAAATGGGCATATGTCATTGATAATAGATATACACCAGATAAATACTGCAAGCTATGTGACATATGCGTGTATATACATTATAATACAACACACGATGGCAACAGCTATACCCGAGGTTTAAAGTTCAATGACCCTGAGCATAACGGTCACAATATACATATCAGTATGCAGGATATTCCTACACCTCCAACAACAAACTAAAATCAGACTCCCATGACATGGGCGTGATAATGATATACATAGAAGCATACACTCCATCCGATCCCTAATATAAAATCTATTTCATAATTTAATTTTTTATTAAATTGAATCTTACACTAGGGATCGGATGAAGCATATTTGTGCATTATAATATAATGCTAATTAAACATGGAAGGTACCTTATACATGCACAATGTCCATGCACAAACACATACAAGTCTCTTTAATGGGTGACAAAAGTTACATACCGTTGGTACAACTCTATTCTTAAAGTTCACACACACAGGTGTGTACCTATGTAGGTGTTGGCTACTTGTAAGGAGGATCTGGCACTTGGCCAGACTCAATACGCTTGAGATCTTCGAGAAGGAGTTGATAGTGCTTCTTGACTTGTTCTGGTGTTTTATTGCCGCCAACAGCCTGAGCAACGTTGTACCAACGCTCTGGTGTGTCCTTGTCATACACTGCCAGAGCCGTTTCGAAGGCTTTGTTCTCACTTTCACTCCATGAACCACCCCCTGACGAAGACATTCTATTATTGCTTAACTAGAATAATAATCAATCAAATGAAATCAGTGCTTTGTGAGAGCCCAAAAAAACAGATTATCTATGCGGATCGATGCAGAGAAACATGGTTATGGCTGCTCATTTATAAGCTGCTGTTAGTGGGACAGAAGAGAATATGTATCACAGAAAGTGTTTCGTTGATGGGAACTCGAATCTACATGCATAATAGATTTTATTCTTAATAATTATTGAATTACGGTTAGGGTTCCCATCCAGCTTGCCTTCTTGTATCACCGCATATTGCAAATTGGCATGAGGAATCTGGCCAATTAATATTTTTTACTGACTTGTCTCTTTAGGAACCACAGATAAAGTTGGACCAAGAAGAAGGCTAACCACCAGATAAATAAGAATCGGTATCTTCGGCAAAGAGTGATCGCATAAATATATATATGCACATATGAGGATGATATATATAGAGATACCAACAGATTTTTTTTTTCACCTTAATTATATTGTAATTGTTGAAACTCAAGTCATGTCAATTCATATATTAGCTTTTGAGTCTTCATTGTGTCCAATCTTACCGCGTGAATCTAATGCTAGATGTGCCCACATGAGAAAACAACTCGTATATCTAAAGCAATTTCACACTAGATACATGCACAAACAACAAATAATCCTTTTCAAATCTTCATCTATGATATATATATATTCTAAGGAATCCTTATCATTCCCTGTACAATAATGTACCCAAAGCATACGACTCGTCCCACACCTTTTTGGAAATATCTCTCTTCACGTTCATATTCTCTTCACCATTTCTGATATGCATGGGCCCTATATTCAGTGTATACATGACGGTTAACAGTTTAAATGACGAATTATTTAATAACGATTTTTAGCAATCATCACTTTTTAATAAAATGAAATAATAAACACAATATTATCAAAGAGAGAGATTCCAATCTCAAAAAGATGAACACGCAGAGAACACGGTACTTTATTTAGCCTCTTGCCAGTTAAAACATTTATGAGAAGCCCTTTCTGACATATCATGGGATCACACCCAAAGACCAATCTATTAGAAGAAATAACCCCTTGAATTTAATTATAAATCACACTTCATTCATGAGATTTGTGATTATATTTCTAATAGAGTTGTGCATGCTTATGAATTATTATTAATTTTCAGGCGGATAGATTAAATTGGATTTAATATATATTTTGAAGCAAAGTTAATTTTTGGCCAGGTAATAATAAAATCTCTTGTCTGATTCGTAGGCTAAGAGATTAATTAATCTTGTTACACTAAGTAAGTTTTAAAAATGTACGTAAAATATTATTAGAAAACAGGAATCTGCAACTTTATGGACAATAAATTATAAGTTGTCCACGTCATGTTTACCTGTATATGTATGTATACATACAGGCCGCTGGCCCTAGAACTTAATTTGGCAAGAGTGTCTGTGTGTGTGTAGATCAACTTTCTGAAGGAATATAATCTTAATGAGAAAACTTTTCCCTTTGGGTTGACGACAGGGCAAAGGGTGCTCAACTCTATACCTATATTTTATGAA
Organism: Vachellia collinsii; assembly: GCA_006871305.1. Lineage (NCBI taxonomy): Eukaryota > Viridiplantae > Streptophyta > Magnoliopsida > Fabales > Fabaceae > Vachellia > Vachellia collinsii. The sequence goes on along the minus strand of QFDD01003314.1, from coordinate 8,334 downwards.
TTTCTTGAAAGAGAATGATGCAGTATTACCTCCATTCCTTAATATAAAAGTTAGTTAATTTTTTTAGAGAGATTAAAAGAGTAAATTAACTAATCTATTTATCATTTTTTAAACTAATTTACCTAACTTATATGTTATAATTAAATAATTTACTTATCTTTTGTTTAATTACTTCAAAAAAAATCAACTGAATCTTATATTAAAGAACGAATATAATATTGTTTTGTAATTAGTTGCATTATAATTATCGGTCACTCTAAAATTAAGGGAGCTACAAATGTTTACTCCATTGAACTTTTTGTTATTTTGATAATTAGTCATTAGAATAATTATACACATGTATTGGCAAAAAAAAAAAAATTATACACATGACCTTGAAAATTATAAAAAGAAATAATAAATTTTCTTAATATAAATTGTGATGAAATATTAATTTAATTAATATTAGTTGTAATGAATATCCCTTAGATTTTGGGGATCATTGATGTGGCCCTTGAGAAATCAAAGGGTCCATACCGTACGAAATGAAGTTCTTTCCACTCCACGTACAATGGGAGCATACGACTCGTCCGACCTTTGCAAAGTGGAATTTTACATCTTTTTTTTTTCGTATTGATTCCTTTTTAACCAATTGATGTAGATACCAAACTTTTCTAGAATTGTTCCTTCTTGCCATTAATTATTGGAGTCTCGTACATTCCAGGTATATTATTATATCGACCTTTCCTATATATTAAATTTACCATTTCACTATTTGAATTGAAGTTACCTTTTTTAAAAAATTGATGGGCTAAATCACATATATAAAGTAATTTCTATTAAATCTGAGTTATATGTGAGCAACTTTATTATAGTTGTTTTTACCAAACTTTATTGTAGCTTTTAAAACTTGACGGCATTAATGTTTTTAAATTCTGAAACAGGCGGAGATAATTCTCTTATCTCAAATTATTTCATTAGTAGTATTAACAAATCTTGGTTTAATTGGTAACATGTGTGCTTATAACCCATAACGTTATAAATTCAAATCTTAGTGTTAATGTTAATATCTTGTTGGTGAATAATCTATAAGTGTTTTTGTAATTTTGCTTTAAAATTAGATTTTTAAATAACTGAAAAGGCCATTGGAATTTAACTCACCTCAATTTTTCAGTGTAAAACAATTATTTCATTACTGCTAAGAAAACATATGTGAGAGCGATAATATGTTTCTTTAAATACCCTCAATCATTTTATGCAAATAGTTTTAAATATTGAGTTATATGCAAATAATTCTTGGATATTTTTGGTTACGTAACAAAATCTCTTTTGTCAAATTCAAAGAGAGTATCCATGCATGTAAAACGAGTTAGTTGGGTTAGTTCCGAGAAAAACCCTATTTAAAGGATCAAGATGCAATAATTATTATCTTTATTTTTTTATGGACCTTATAAACTAATTTGTTATTGTTTTTCAAATTAGAAGGACGATAAAGACATGCCCCTCAACAGCTAACGATAGATGGTATTTTTAACATGGCTGGATCAACTTTAATTTATAATGACATAAGCGTGTTGTATTTTAGAAAAAAATATTTTACAATGAATAGACCCATAGTTTCCTGTTTAACTAAAATTACAAATTCAAACAAAAATAAAAAATAAAATTATCGATGTGTTTAAATTAATTAAAATCGACCCATGTAATTTTGTATAACATTATATGAGTCTTAATGTTTAATATGTTTTTACATCTTTTATATTGATCATATGAATAATATTGATATTGATAACTGGTGATGCGGGGTTGAGTTAAGGTCCCAAAAGAAAAGGATTGATTTGTTTTTTTGCCATAAATTTGAGCTGGGTTGAATTAAAAGTATAATTAATAAGCCCAAATGGATTAAACGTTAGAAAAGGATGTGCAACCAGCAAATACCTTAGGATCTAGGGCTTCAAATCATTTCGCTGTTCGATCAAATTCAAAAATTTAATAGATGTAAAATATAAATATGTTGTATAAAATGCATATTATTCATTACTATTCATTTGCTATTTATTGTTGTAATATTGTACAAAATTAAATTATCTATTGCTTTGTTATTTGTATCAGATTAATATTTTTTTATTACATAAACATTATTTATTTTTCGAATTATATGTGTTTTTGTTAAGAAGAAGACTAAATACTTCAGGACATTTGATAATGTTTCCATTTTAAAATTAAGCACTTCTCCAATCGTTAATGTACGTAGTACCTAATTGAAGAATTGATATTGATCTTAAGTATATAATTTGTTTCTAATTTTTGTCAATTTTTTTTTCTGAAACACCCCTGATAAAGCTCCATTAATAATAATTAGGTAAAAGATAGAGGAAAAGTATTAAGGAAGTTGTGTAGAGTGTTTTAGAAAAATATGACATATTAACTAACTTAACTAACATCCTTAATCTAATCAAAGTAGGTAAAAAGATCATAGATTTAGGACGGGAAAAGTGATATTTATTACCCCCTCTATTATTTGTTATTGTTGTTGTTGTTTAATAGCTATATCTTTTTTGTTATTATTTTTATTTAGGATAAAAATAGATTTTTCACCTGCAAAATTAATTATTTTTATTTCATTTCTTTTTTTATTCTACTTCACTTCGGATGTGTTTGGTTGGAGGGAAGGGGAAGGGGAAGGGGAAGGGGAAGGGGAAGGGGAAATGCTTCCTTCATCTCATTTGGTTCAAAATTTTGGAAGAGAGGGAAGTTCAAATTTACCCTCCCCTCTCCTTCTAAACCTCATTTTGGCTCCCCTCTAAATTGGGATTTTTTGGAGGGGAGCTAAATGTTTTGACAAGTTTACCCTTTCAATTTTTCTCTTATTCCATTAATGTCCTTGAGTAAAAATATTATTATAATTTAAAATATACTGTAATAAAATAAAAAAATATTATTAAGAATTAATTAAAAATATTAATTATATAATTTTAATTAAAAATAAATTATAAAAACAAAATATAAATTATAAAATATATGTTTATAAAACTAATTTATAAAAAATTCATTATTATAAATAAAAATATATTTTAACAAAATAAATAAAAAATAAAATATATTATTCTTAAATTAATAAAAATTATAAATCATAAAATTGTAATTAGTTTTATAAAAATATATTTTATAAAATTAAGCACTTCTCCAATCGTTAATGTACGTAGTACCTAATTGAAGAATTGATATTGATCTTAAGTATATAATTTGTTTCTAATTTTTGTCAATTTTTTTTTCTAAAACACCCCTGATGAAGCTCCATTAATAATAATCAGGTAAAAGATAGAGGAAAAGTATTAAGGAAGTTGTGTAGAGTGTTTTAGAAAAATATGACATATTAACTAATTTAACTAACATCTTTAATCTAATCAAAATATGTAAAAAGATCATAGATTTAGGATGGGAAAAGTGATATTTATTATCCCCTCTATTATTTGTTATTGTTGTTGTTGTTTAATAGCTATATCTTTTTTGTTATTATTTTTATTTAGGATAAAAATAGATTTTTCACCTGCAAAATTAATTATTTTTATTTTATTTCTTTTTTTATTCTACTTCACTTCGGATGTGTTTGGTTGGAGGGAAGGGGGGAAGGGAAAATGCTCCCTTCATCTTATTTGGTTCAAAATTTTGGAGGAGAGGGAAGCTCAAATTTACCCTCCCCTCTCCTTCTAAACCTTATTTTAGCTCCTCTCTAAATTGAGATTTTTTGGATGGGAGCCGAATTTTTTGACAAGTTTACCCTTTCAATTCTTCTCTTATTCCATTAATGCCCTTGAGTAAAAATATTATTATAATTTAAAATATACTATAATAAAATAAAAAAAATATTATAATAAAAAATATTAATTATATAATTTTAATTAAAAATAAATTATAAAAACAAAATATAAATTATAAAATATATTTTTATAAAAATAATTTATAAAAAATTCGTTATTATAAATAAAAATATATTTTAAAAAAATAAAAAATAAAATATATTATTCTTAAATTAATAAAAATTATAAATCATAAAATTGTAATTAAAACATATATTATACAAATTAATTAAAAATAAAATATATTATTATTTTTTCAAAATATAATATCATAGGGTAAATAAAAATATTAATGCATTAATTAATGTTAATGCATAAATTAATTTATACAATATATAAATAAAAAATATAATTAATATGTAAGGGTAAAATGGTAAATTACTACCCTTCCTTCTCTCCCCTCCCTTCTTAAATCAAATAAGGGATCATTAAAAATATATTTCCTCACCTCCCCTTTAACCAAATCAAACAAGGTAATCCACTTCCCTACTATTCCTTATCCTTCCCTCCACTCCCTCCCCTACCATCCCTTCCCTTCAAACCAAACACACCCTTCATGTACCAAAGCAGCCTTGCTAATGTTATTGTATTATTTTCTTTATAAAAATTCTGGTATTGTATTCTTTTAGGAAAATGATAGAAAGTGATTTATAACCAAATTAAGTGCATAGTTGTCTTGTGACGAGGGAGAAAGTGATGCATAACCAAGTAACAAGATTTGTGTTATATATTAATGATAGAGATTAGAGAATAGCTACAAAAAAAAACTTCATTGAAAATAAACAAAAAAAAATTATGTGAGGATCCAAGATTTAGAGTAAATTATATGATAAGAAATTAGAGTAAAATATACAAAGTTTCTTTCATAAATTCTTTTGAAAAATATATAAAGATAATAACATACATGCTATGAAAATCTGGTGACTTGGTTATACTTATGCGTCACTTTCTTGTGCCAACCCTTCTCACGAAAGAAAATAATGTGGTTAGTTGTGAGTCGCACTCCACCGTTTTCATAAAATTAAGTACTGCACATGTTTTGAAATACAAAAATAACATAATCAAAATAAATTAAGACTTCAAATAACTTGCCAAAAAAAAAATGAAAGCTTTTAATTAAAAAAGTATGAATAGATAAATGAGCTCACTTTTGAAAAATAAAAAATCACACTAAAAGAAACTTTGCCTAAAGTTGCGCAATAACAGAAGGAAGACTAAAGTAGTTGTTTTTTTTTATTTTTTTGTCCTTTTACCATAAAGCAATAATGCCAAAGTTGAAAAGTAATATAGTGTATAGGGATGCTGGATAGAGACCAAATCATTCTTCATTTTCAACAATTTTCTTTCTCCATCACTGTGTAAATGTATAAAATGTCTCTGAGACAGTTAACTCTAATCAGGATAATTATATAAAAAAATCAAAGAAATAATATGATGTGGGTTTAAGATGTGTTTAAATTGAGTGTTGTAATTGGGTTGGCAAAATCAGATTATGTATGAGTTACCGTATCGTGCATGTACATAATTAAAAAACCAAAAAAATAAATATAATAGTGGCAAAAAATAATATATAAAGTCCATAATTTATAACTCCGCTATTTATAGTTCATCAGATATACGATTCTTTCTTAATAAATTTGATGCAATATTCATGGTTCACTTCCAGCTAGCTACTTAAACAATATATATTAAGAGTTGTTAAAATTACGATTTATAAATATAAATAATACGGTCTAAATCAAACTTTATGTAATGGGCAGAGCCATAATTTTTTTTAAACAAAAAATAAAGCAACAACAACATGTGAATGTGGACCTTTAAAGTGAAAATAATTACAACTGAACCCAGACAGGATAATGCATGTCGGCAGCGCATTATGGATTTTATATCATTAGTAATAAAATATTTTAAAATTTAAAAAATGTTAATATGTACCGTTTTCCCCTTTTACCATGGGAATACAGATAAACTAATTACATAAATATCTAATTACTATTTTTAGTTACAGTGAACTTAATGAATTATAAATCATAAATCAACAATTTTATTAATTCAACAAGAAGCCTAACTTTGAAAATTTTGTTGTGACTTGTGGCCAAAGATTGACCAAAAGGCTTTCTTCCCAGAGAGAACATGGAAAATTACTTGTAGGTCCCAGGGGAAAGAAATTAAATGCATACAATTTTTATTAATTGTATGCAATACCCCTATTCCTTAATATATAGAACTACTTAACTAATTAAGATTGATTAAGTTAATTATCCAAATTACCTAGCTAAATTAGTTTGAAATACAGATATGTAAGTTAGTTTTAAAAAAATAATAAATACAACAATAAAGTATTGTCCCACCAAATGGAGTCAACTATCACACGAAACCATATGTGTGTATATATTATTAATAAAAAAAATCTATTTCTATAATCTTATTTAGAGTGTGCTTCGTTTTTTCTCTATCTCTTTTCAGATAACTCTATAATACTTGCTTCACCCTCTTTAATAGTGTCTCCAATGATCTTGTGTGAACATGTCCAAACCACTTCAAATGATTTTCTACCGTTTTCTTCTCAATAGCTGTCACTCCAACTCAAAATGCATTAAAATGGATTAGAAACTTATATTTTAGACTAGATCTAACTATTCAACTAACTCTTATATTATAAGTCATAGGTAGTACTAATATATTATAAATAATTTAATATTTATAAATTTTACTTCTAAATGACAAAATTTATCTGTATGTATAAAAATTTGACATAAATATTACAGGGTAAGGGATATTCATCAATTTAAAGTATTTTTTTAGTAACACTTGATATTTTAATATATTTTCTAGTGCATGCCAAAATAATTTTTAATAGGACTTACCATTATAAATTTACTGTGCTCATTATTACTGAGGAAATGTTTGCAGGTAAAATTAAAAAAGAAAACTTTAAAATTCTGATTTTTACTAAAAAAAAATATATTTTATTAGAGGAGTGGATGGAACTGAACGAGTATCAGATACCTTAAGACCTATTAATATGAAACAAAATTGAGATAGCCTGTTGTGTTTGTATCATAATTTCCCCCGCAGAATATTGACCGGAAGAAGACTTGTGGATGACCGTGATATGGTGGGAAAAATAATGGGAAAATGACACTCAGGTCCCGTGTAAGGGATTTTATAATTAAACAGTCCCACGAAATCACATATTTATCGTCAAGTCCCGCGGGACTTTATTATAATAAATTCTACATGTTCAATTACCTTTTTGCCCTTAATGTTTTTCATTTTTTCCTTTCCATTTTATTTGTTGCCCCACCTTTCCCTTTCTGCTGGATTCACCGCTCCCCTTCTACTCTCTGTGTCTCTCTCACAGCCCCCTTCTACTCTCTATTCACTCTCTCTCTCTCTCTCTCTCTCTCTCTCTCTCTCAGTCCCCATTCACCGGAAATGAACCTTAATCAATTTGCACTGGATTAGAGGCTTTCCATGCTATGCTTCCAATATAATTCGTACGGTCAGTTATTGAGTTCTGTTTCCTGTATACTGTCATACCCATGTCTATAACGATGCTTCTGATTTGTATGCTTCTGTATGAAATATGGTAGCAAAAAAAAAAAAAAAAGAAACACTTGTGTATAAAATATGATGCTGCTCGATATTCGAACTGCTTGCAAATTGAATTGTAACTTCTTTTCTGTGTCTCAGGAATAAGTTTGACGGACGAGCAGTGGTCGGCCTTGAAGAAGAATATACCTGCCATAGAAAAAGTCATCCATAAATTGGAGTCGAACATATCTTATTAACCAAAGGTTGGTATTTTTTGGACAAAATATGCCTTATCCCTCTAGTTTGTTTTTATTTAGTTTAATAAAATATAGCTCTGTGGTAACTATTGAGTATGGGCTTTTTTCCCCTAAAGGTCTTTGATGTTATAAAAAAGCAAGAGAAGACAAAGCAAGCAGAACTGGCTCCGGAAAAAAAAAAAAAAAAAGCAGAACTGTTCGCAAAGGTTGCAGAGTTTGAACAAATTGTAAGTAGATCATGAATTCAGATGATTATAGCCTCCATTTTAATTTGTGGCTTAGTAAAGAGCTATGTCATCACAAGAATTGATTTTTCAACTTTATGGTCTACATCATTCACAGAACAACGTGATTGTACTGGTTGGAAATAAAATGCATATCTTGTCTTTGTATGAACTTGAAATTTACTGAACATGCAATTTGGCAGAGATTTATTGGTTACACCAATATTCTGTTTACTGAACAGTTTTGGCCCCCTTTTAAGCTGTGATATTCTCTTCTGTATCTTTTGTTTAAAACCCCAATTAGTGGTCATAGACACATTTTTTCCCTAATTTCTTCTGGTTGTGGAGTTGTTACTGGTTACTGCTGTATTGCTTCTAAACTTATAGTCTAAAATTGTTAATTTTGGATTCAAGATCGTAGCCCATGTGTGACTTTTGTGAGCATTGAGTCCATTGCATCCTTTATAAATGAGTCTT
>QFDD01003313.1:0-20207 GCA_006871305.1 Vachellia collinsii | reverse complement strand
ATCTTATTTTGAAACTGATGGTATTGGGAGTTTCCATTAAATATTGTTCAGTTTATATAAGATCTTTACAAATGGTGCTTTCATTGACTCCTTCCACGATAGAACAACCTGAACATCATTGGAATTCCTCTTGGCTCACTCGATTTGAAGCTCTAATTGTTGCAAGAAATCAATATGAATCTTCTTGACTAGACCAAATGGAGGCTACACTTGCTGGGCTCAGGAGTCTCTTGGACCGAAATGAGGCTTCCATTAAAGCGATGGCACGTAGATTAAGATTAGGGGAGGAACATTTATCTACAATGACCATCGAAGAATCTCCAATATCATATTTGTAGTTCTTTCATATTTGCCTTGTAACACTTGTACCCACAAATCATGTGGGCTCGTATGGAACCTCCAGAAAGAAGGATTGTAGAATTCATTTCCACTAAACTCCTAATACCAACCCCCCCCCCCGGCCTTTGTTTTACACATGTTTCCATCATAGCATGCCATTTTTTAGTGTCCTTCCTGTTCACCCCAGATAAACTTTCTTTATGCCAACTTTATCTCTTGTAGGATGCCTGTGGGAACTCGATCATGCTGCATTGGATAAATAGTCATAGGTGTGATGACTGATTGAACCAACGTAATGCGACCAGCTAGTGATAAACACGCTGCCCTCCATCCTTTTATGCCTTTGTTGGACTCTTTCTACATAGGTCTTGTATTTATCTTTTCTCCCCCTGGGAAAAGATATCATGGCTCCCAAGTATCTTCCTAAATCATCCAATTGTTTGTATTTGCTTCTACTGCAAGTTTCCTTTCTAAGTTGCTTGCTTACATATGGAGAGAAATAAATATTCAAGTTTCATTGCTGACCTTGTGTCCTGACATCTCACTGAATACTTGCAAACATTGAACAACAAAATCAATTTGGTTAGTGGTAGCTTTCACAAATAGTACAAGGCCATCTGTGAATATCATATTATTGATCGTAGGGCCTTTACGACAACTCTCATTCCTTTCCATTTTCTCTCATTTGCTCTATCCTATATAAGGTATGTAAGCATTTCTATTCTGAACACAAAGAGATATGGAGAAATAGGGTCTCTTTGTCTTAGTCCTCTAGTCAGGCATAAGTCATCAAGTGGCTCCCATGCCACAAAATTTGCGCAGATGAAGTATGAATGTATTCCATTAGTTTCTCCACCATTTTCTCCTAGCATTGTAGCTCCTGAAGCATACATTCTGTAAATTGCCAACTAATTCTATCACATGCTTTTTCCAAATCCACTTTAATTGCCATAAAGCCTTCCCCCCCCCTTTTTCTTCTTATTGAATGAATCATTCCATTTACCACTATGATGTTATCATGGACATTCCGTCCGGGCACAAAAGTCGCTTGAAACGGAGACACCAACTTGGGCAACAATTGTTTCAATCTCTGGATAATAATTTTCGTGAGGCACTTGTAATTCACATTACACAGTGAGATTGGTGTAAATTGTTTTACTTTTTCCGGGTTCTCCACTTTCAAAATTAAGGATATCAACATTTTGCCCACTACCTGTACACAGTTCTCTTCAATCCACATCCTTTATACCGCTTTGCAAACACTTCCCTTGATGATATTCCAGTTTTCAAGGTAGAACACTGCTCGAAAACCATCCTGTTATGGAGCCTTCATTCCTCCAATTGAGAAAATAGCTCGTTTGACTTCTTCTTCGGAAATTTTGCCGATATGCTTTCCCACTCCTCTTGTGAAACCACTAGCCAGTTTTGTCTTGTGACCTCCCAGTATTGGAAGAGCTTTTGAAGAACTCACTGACCATTCTCCCTACTTCCTCTTTTCCTTCTATCCAATTATTATTGTCATCCTTAATCATCATTACTATGTTTCTTCTTCTTCTGATGGCTGTTTTGTGTGATAATATCAAGGTTCAAAAAACCGGACCGGGCACTGAACCGGTTGAGGCAGTGGGTCAAGGGTTAATGGGTCAGATCGGGGTCAAACCGAGGTCAGACCGGCATATTAAAATAATAACATTTAATTGAAAATATTAAAATATAATACTTTTAATAATGTTTAATTTCAAAATATTCATCTTTATCAGTTAAAATCTTTTAGTCACTGTAATTAATAATCATTTATAATAAAAAAACATCATTAAAATTCATTCATCAATCATAAAATACTAAGAATCAATCATAAAAAAAAGTAAAAAACCATGTTTGTAGTAAAAAAGAAAAGAAAAGGAAGAAACATCATCTAGTTCTTCCCTTTGTCATTAAATATTAATAAAAACAGTAAGCCAAAAAAAAAAGAGAAATTGCATTAAGGTTCCATACAAGAAAATTAATATTAGAAAGGTCTTAAAGGTTGCTACTGATAACTCATTCACTTGTCAATAGTACTCCTTTACTTATTATTAAAAACATTTTAAGACTTTTCTAATATTAATTTTTTGCTTGGGACCTTAACATAATTTTTCAAAAAAAAAAACGAAGGAAGCATATCAAAAATTTGTTTCAAAAAAAAAAGCAAAGAAATGCTATTAAAATTTCTTTTTTTTTAAAAAAAAATACATGACCCGGCCAACCCGGTTTTTGATCGGGTTGATCCGGGTCAACCCGGTCCAACATTGAACCGAACCGGACCATGGACCGGTTCGCCGGTTCACCGGCCGGTCCGGTCCGGTTTTCTGTACCTTAGATAATATGATGTATTTCAATCACCATCATTCAGCCATGTTGTTCGCGCCTTTAGATAACACAAAATCTAACACCTCCTTGAGTTCTTCTGTAACTCTGCTTCTAACTTTTCTAAGTATCTATTTGACCTCTGCTGAAAAGACACTTGAATTCCATTGCACCTGTCCAAGATTCTCTTTTTTGGGGTTCTAATGTGACCAATATAGAAATTGAGCCTTCCCCTTCCTAATCTAGAAATTTCACAATGAAGAAATTGTTTATGCCTTAATAGCTCCTTTATTCTTATTTCCTCGTATTCCCACAGTATCCAGATTCCTCTGGACATTCCTGTTGCCTCAACAATAATTTGAAAATTAAAGCCTAGCCTTTTGATTACTTGTTGGGCCTTTTCTCCACTACATCTGGGTTCCCCAAAATAACAATCTTGGGACAAAATCTCCTTTTAAGTTCTCTAAGCGACTGGCCTAAGGCTTTGCTACCAGCTCTTCTTGTATTCCATGCAATTATCATAACTAATAATATAAAATAGCACTTATGATTCCATAAATGACATACCCGCCTAAGCACTTGTGTAACTTTTCTCTGACTACGCATCCCAGTAGCCTATTTGTGCGTCTTCATCAATCACCCCCGGGCTCATATCCAGGAGTTGTTCTGCTTCTGTTAGACCCATTAAGCTCGTGCCCTCAGGTGGGTCTGGAGGTTTTTCTTCATCTAAGTCTATTGTTGCTTCCACGCAGTCCTCTAAGCTTTTAGAAAATTGATCCAAAGTGTTGCCACTCTGGTTTGGATTTTTCTGTTCTGAATTTAAGCCCACATCTGCGTTCTCATGATAGTTCTTGTCCTTCAGGCCCCCCTTGGTTCCCCTTTGCATATCTTCATTGGGCCCATTTTTGTTCACTTCGTTCAGCTCCATACTACCCTTAATGTGGCCCACTTCATTGTTATCCTTTCCTTTCCTCCTTGTATCATTCTTGTCCTCTAGTGGAAACTTTTGCTGTCGAAACTTAACCATTTTTTTTGTTGCCCACCCGGTTCACCAGAGCTTTGCCCCGATTACATCCGGATCCGACCTACGTCGCGCACCTGGCAATTTTCTGCATACACCAGGTCTCAAACCCGAGACCTTGCTTAAGCGGCACCGAACCGCTTACCACTCGAACCAACCCCCGTTGGTGAAACTTAACCCTTTGAACACCGTTTTCAACACTTTTAAATAACATTGCACTCAAAAGAACTTTTTAGACGCCCAACCCTTTCGGATGGAAACTTCCGGATCAAATTTTTACCTTAAGCCCAAAAAATACACCTCCCAAAGCCTTGATCGATTCTGATTCTGTTGACACTGTCACACAGCGTTAGTGCTTTTTGTAAAATTGTAAATAAATATTTGTTAATATATCCTTTTCACTCAAAAGAAAGGAAAAAAAAATAAAAGGTCCCTTTTCCATTTTCATGGCAACACTGACATAGTTGAGGAAAGAAGCTACTGACGGGAAGCTGAAAGGGAGATAGAGAAGAGAGAGCAGAGTGAAGCCAAGCAAAGAGGGCAGAGCATTCAATGTGGCAGAGGCACAGAAACATCGAGATGGAGAAGAGTCCAAGAACTCTATATTTAAGAGATATATTTCTGTTTTCATACTCCATCTGAAATGCCAATTCATTCAAAATTCAAAATTCAAAGTCGTTCGAATCAAGTGTGAGAATTCCGCTCCTTCTTCTGCGTAGCAGTAATCTAACTTACCTTACCTTCAGTGCATCCTTCTTACTCGATTAGGTTCGTTCATCTTCCCTCTCCAGTCTTTGGCACTCCCTCAAGAGCGCTCGACTTCAGACTACGTACCTGTTCCTCTCTGTTAGTTCCTTACTTCTTTTCTTTCATGTTATGATTTGTGTTCCAAACATATCCTCCTTGTTTCATACTTTCAGTGTTTTCTAAAATGAGGAGGCTGGATGGGTTTGTTGAGCCATTTTCTGTGGTATATTTTTCTTATTCGGTAAAGGTTCTCTGTTATGGTTGCTCTGCTTGATGGGTTTTTTGCTTCATTTTTGTTTTCTTTCTTTCTTTCTTTCTTTCTTTCTTTCTTTCTCATCTACCGAGTGAATCCAGTGTCCAGGCTTGCTTTTTTGTTTTTGGTTTTAAATGTTGTCGAAAGCTATTCTTCTTGCAATTCTGGGATGCTTTGTTTTTTTTTTGAAAAAAGAAAATCCGAAACATCTACTCAATCAAGTTCTTTTTTTTTTTTAATTTTCAGAAATTGCAAGAAGTTTTGGTTACAGTTTCCATCTTCTATGTACTAAATGTGGCACCGTTGACAGCTTAAATGTGGACGGAAATGGAATCCTCTTGTTAATCAATGGCTCCATGATTTTGAGATGATGTTTGAGTAGGAGCTTAAAAACACCTTATTTCACTATATCCGCAAGTAATTTCTTGGCATCTGGAACTGATTTTTTTTTTCCTGCTTTAGCTTTATTATATTTCTTCATAATTACTGTTATTTTAAATTGTTTAAAAGAATAATGATATTTGTTGTTCATATATTTGGAATCTCTAGTCTCTTCAAATAATCTGTGTAAGAGATTTCCATGTGTTTGAATATGTCTTTTTTAAGAGATGTTGCCGAAGATTCAATAATCAAATTTAGAGTAGCGCTGGTCATACTTTGAATTACTGGTACTATCTGGATCCACTTGCTCAATAAATCAGTTTGTATAATATTAAATTAATACTCCTTCCACTAATATCTATAATTAGCATTCTCTCACATGTGTTAGTTTTATATATAGTCCCTTTGTTCCTTTTTACAGGAGTTATTCAGATTTCTTTGATGCTTTTTATTGGGAGCCTTTGATATTTTCAATAAGCATTAAATATTTTTTTTTCTATATATGCCCATGCTTAATAAGGGTAATGAGAGAGTTGAAATTAATATAATGTTAGAATTTAGAGTAATTAATAAGAGTAATACTATAAATCACTTGAATTTTATGAACAAGTTGATGCTTTTAATTAATTAATAAGGCTCTTATAATAAGGAATTGAGAGAGTAAGCAACAATTTGGTTTTATCTAAAAATTTAATCCAATTTTTTCCTTTTTACTCCATTAATTACATGTCTCTTTCATATATTTTTTTCACTTATTCTTTCTCATCTCTTTTTTCCTCATTCACTGTCACACTCATCGATAGGATAAGAATCCAACAAATTCACAGATTCTGGAAGAGATCCAACATTAGGTTACACTGAGTATTGCAATTGATTTGCATTTCTTGGCTAAAAAGTTTCAAGTTTTAGTAGTAATATTCTTAATCATTCAATCTCTTCTTTGGTGTCTATAGTGTAACAATAGTTCATATTATAGTAGAGATCTTGGACATCATTCGGTCCACAATGTCCGTCCAATCAAGGATATCATACAAACATTTTCAGATATATAGGAAGGTAACAAGATATTTTATTAGACTACAAAAATAGAAGGGTAAAGGTGCAAATTTGGTAAGCAAGTGTTCGTCCAGATACAGCTGGCACAATTTACTTTTGGATGGTATAAAAATAGCAATTATATTTTTAAAATGGGGCAATTTTGACAATGCCTTAAGCAGTACAAACTGCCATTACTTTTTTTTTTGTTATAGATCCCACTCTCTCACGTTTTAAAAAATAACGGTGGTTTGTATGGTTTAATGGTATTGTCAAAATTGCCTGGTTTTTAAAATATAATTGCTATTTTTACACAATCTAAAATTAAACTGTGCCAGCTGCACCTAAGCAAACACTTGTTTGCCAAATTTGCACATTTAACCTATAATATGAGTTAATGATAGGTGCAGCTTATTAAATGACACGTATAATATATCATATAAACATTCAATCTCTTCTTTGGTGTCTATAGTGTAACTATCAATTGTAGCTAACATTTTTCATATTCCAATTTAATATATTGACACAACAATTAATTAATCGAGTGAACTATTGTGTTTTGTTTATACGTATATGTGCATAGTTATTTCTATTTAGCTTTTCATTTTCAATTTGTCAAACTATATACATGATGTAGGTATGAAATATACTAAAGCTTTTGAACTTCGTTTGTGAACTATAGAATAATACTCTGACTAATTTGGACTTTCGGGTATAAATAAGAGAAATGATAAAAGGATTATTAATTATTTAGTACTACTGAGTATAAAATTTTGAATTTTTAATTGTGCTCTTAAACTCTATTTGGATTTGATTTGGGAGGTGTACAATAAAAATAGAACAATAGTTCATATTATAGTCTCTTATCAATATGTAGAGATCTTGAACATCATTCCACAATGTTCATCCAATCAAAGATATCATATAAACATTTTTCAGATAAATAAGATGGTAACAATATATTGTATTGGACTACAAAAGAAGAACCATATAATATATTAGTTAATGATAGGTGCAGCTCATTAAATGACATGTGAGTTAGCATGGTTTTTTCCGAATTTTTGTTATTCCTTTTACTGCTTTGAGCTTTTTACTTATTTTTCAAATATGTAAGTTCAAGGATATTGAAATACAAGAATTTGCTTTAGTTAATGTATACCTAATTTTGAAGCTTTTGTAGTTTCAAATACTTGAATTCATGTTTCAAAAGGATGTAAGGAAATCTACTCTTAATCACTTAAAGCAAATGAGAAGGAAAATTACCTCAAAATAGACTTATCTATGTGTCATTTTAAAAGTTGATTCTATTACTAACTTAGATCTATCCGATGGTGTTATTTTTGCAACCAAATGCAATATATTGTTTCCATCTTGTATGTATGTATGTATGTATGGATGGATGTATGGATGTAACTGTTCATATGAGATTTTTTATTGGATAGCTAGACATTGCGGATGATATTCAATATTTTTGCATATTGATTCAAAACCATAATATGAATTATATTTCTATTTCTATTGTCAACTTCCCAAATCAAATTCAGATAATAGTTAAGAAGCATGACTCAGAATTTCTAACTTTAGTAACAATACATAAGGACCCGTTTATTATTTCTCCTATATGTAGCCTAGAGTCAAAACCAGTTTAAGTATGTTTCCAAAGATCATGAACTTCATACGTACATTGCATACGTGGTTTACCAAACTGAAGATCAAAAGAGGAATAACAAGTAGACGTACATATGTATAAACACGCTGTATGCCATGCAAGTTTTTTATTCTCTTGATTAATTATTAAGTAAACATATTAAATTGAAAAATGCAAAATTTTAGTTATAGTTACTGGTTACATTATAAATAGAGTGAAGAGATTAAACGTCTAAGACTAATGTCACTATCGCTTTGAGCTTTAAGCAAGACATGCAAACCTGTCTTATGCATTTTATCGTTTACAAGAGTTAAACTCTGCATATCATGTCTTAGATTTAATGTTATTCCTTTGTATGTATCAACAACAAACATTTTAAAAATAAATTTTCTTAAATTTTTCATAAGTTGATTAATTGTACATTAGGCCACATTA
Organism: Vachellia collinsii; assembly: GCA_006871305.1. Taxonomy (NCBI): domain Eukaryota; kingdom Viridiplantae; phylum Streptophyta; class Magnoliopsida; order Fabales; family Fabaceae; genus Vachellia; species Vachellia collinsii. The sequence goes on along the minus strand of QFDD01003313.1, from coordinate 12,002 downwards.
ACAACAAAATGTAAATGTCATATTTTATATTACATTTTATCCTTAATATAAAAACTAATTAACTTTTCTAAGAGATTAAAAGAAATTAATTAATTAATATATTTATTATTCTTTTCAAATTAATTTGTCGAAGAGAGGATTTGTTACTTCTCATACCCACTGAAATTTTTGTATGAGTTGCTTATTTCTTATATGAGTTTATAATAACTTTCTTTTACTCATTGAAAAAAGAATACATACTATGAGTAATTTATTTACTTTAAAATTTATCTAAAATTCAATTGATTTTATGTTAAGGATAGAGATTGTGTTGCACATAACTATTCAAATTTTGTATTTTATTTTATTAAGAGAAATTGCCTTGTGAATTTTGGAGACATATTACACAACATTTAGAAATAAACGAATTTAATTTAATGTCATCTTTCTCAACACAAAAAGACCTTTCAGCTCTTAAGCAACTTTATGTTTAATTTAGCTCCATAGATAAGAATATAACGGTTTTAATGCATAAACCGACCTAGAGGAATTTGTTAGGACTGTGGGACCCATTATCACACTTTCATTTGATTTTAACTGTAAATAAATATGCATCATAATAATACCATACCTTTTAAATTAAATTAGATATAATTATAATTATTTCTGAAGTATCCAAAAGGTTTGACGGTCACATCATTGAACAGTGCATAAATATTGTATTGCAGGCGACTCACACACGGACATACGTTTATGACATGGTCGTGGACTGCCCCCGTTAGAATTCAAGACGCAATCTAAAGAAATCACAAATAAATTATAATAATAATATATAGTAATTTATAATAAAAAAATAAATTTTATGTTACATTAAATAATTGATTAATTACATATAATTGGTAAGGGTTTATTTTTTTATTTTTGGAAATTTTGGGAGGACTTATAAAAATGAAAAATTAAATTTTTTTTATTATGAGGGGAAGTTGGAGTTTGTGTGTGTGTGGGGGGGGATTTTTTAAATCACAACTGAACTATAATAGTAATACATAGCAATTTGAGGTGGGAAGATAAATTTTATATCATATTAAATGATTGATTAATTACATATAATTTGTAGGGACTTTATTTTTTTTTATTTTTAGGCATTTTGAGAGGATTTAAGAAAATTAAAAAAAAATAATTTTTTTTATTATAAGGGGACGTTGGGGCTTGTATGTGTGTGGGGGGATATTTTTAAATAACAACTGAATTATAATAGTAATGCATAATAACTTGAAGTGGGAAGATAAATTTTATGCTACATTAAATAATTGATTAATTATATATAATTTGTAGGGAGTTTATTTTTATTATTTTTGGGCATTTTGGGAGGATTTAAGAAAATTAAAAAAATAACTTTTTTTTATTATAAGGGAACGTCTTGTGTGTGTGGAAAGGGGGGATATTTTTAAAAGGAAGAGAGTTCCAACTTTTTTAAAAAAATTTAGGGGTGTTATCAGTGGGCCCCACTGAACTCGTTCTTGGTTTGAACGAGTTCAGTACAAAGTCAAATTCGTTCAGACTAAAAACAAGTTTGACTGTAGTATATTGGTAAATTTTGTTTAAATGTAGGATTTGAGTATTTAATATCACTGTTTACAATATTTAGGTAAAAAAACCTTCAATGGGGGTAGCAAGGAACCTCGACTTAAAAGATAAAAAGGGAATATTATTAATTAATTTTTTTGGCAAAAGAAGAGTATCATTTAATTAATTAAACAAAACTTTCATACTCGGCAAGGCATACATAATGGGTCAGGGAGCCCAAGGGAGGATATCTTCGGCCTCTTCATTGACACTCTTTCTTGTCGATTCGAATGAAAAATCATATTTACGTGAATGGAAATAAAATTTTTTTGATATATTTATTTTGTGAGTTATAAATAACGATTGAAAATTAGCTTCTAATATAAATCCAAACATGCTCTTAAACGATGAAAGATGACGCTACCCCACAGTCTTAATCAAATGGTCAGTTGACTATTTCTATGGAAATAAAAAATTTAAATAAATTATTAAATTACAATATATATTCTAATATTTATATATAATTAGATTATATATCAGTTTATAAATTAGGTAAAATAGTTTTAAAAAAAAGGATGAATAGATCAATTAATTAATTCTTAATCTCTTCAAAAAAGTTTATTGACTTTAATATTAAAGACTAGGTGAAGTTATTTTTTAAATAAGAATTGAGGTTCCAAAAAAAGAAACTTACAATCACTAAAATTTTATCACAAATGAAGAGCATGAACATGTTGTTATTTCAAGCATTAAGACTTGTCATTGAAGATACTCACTTGTTGTGTAACTCTTAGATGATTACATTCCTCTTACAAAATCTTATTCTCCATCCAATCTATGATATAAGTTATTTTAACTAATTTATGAGAACAAAGAAATGGTAGTTAACCGATTATGTCTGTCTTAAATTAAAAAAAAAATCAATTTTACTCATAATAAATAACACTTTAAATGAGACAGAAAAATATAAAGAGTAGCATTTAAGCATTAAGTATATGAATAAAATTGATAAATAAGCTTTAATTACCTTTCTAATGATTTATATTATGGATCAAAGCATTTTTCTTTAAGTGACTTATATTATAGATCAGATTGAGTAGTCATTGTCTCTTTTTTATACTTCTATTCCCAATATATATAAAGACTTTTACTTGATCTATAAACATAAAAGCAAAGAGGTTAATTACTATTCTGAAATATTTCTATATTGATTGGACTTTTAACCTTCATTCATTTAAATTAAAAAGTAATGCATATTAAATAAAATATTCGGAAAATGATTAATGCAGTAGACATAAATAAATAAAGTACATAAGGACCCAACTAGTTTTTTAACAAGATACATTATTTAAGATCCAAGTGTTACTTTATCCTTATTATAATGAATTGAATAGTTAAATATGTTTTAAATTGATAAAGGTTTAAAATTTATCCTTATTAAATTTTTTATCTCTCTTCATTTACGAGAAATTCTTGCACACACCCAGCTTGTCACATCACTTATGCACCATCTAGAATCATGGCACATTGTAATTGCTCCATGAATGGGGTTGAATCAGGAAAGAGAGGGCAATAACAGGTCAGATGAAATCACTGCAAGGTGGCATGCTTTTATTGGATGGTGCCCACCAAGTGACTTGACACACTAGGTGCATCTAAGAATTTCCCTTCATTTACAAACCGTTGCTACATCTTTCTCTCATTACAACATGAATTGAATAAGGGCAAAAGTTAAAACTATCATTAATAATTTTAAAATAAAATTATATTTAAGACAAAAAAACTTCTTTTATAATTGAACGGATGAAGGCTGAACAAAATAGTATAAATAGTCAGGATTGAGATTGAGACTGTTATAAATAATCATAATCGTTGGTCGTAAATGGCTGCCGTCGCTACAGCTTTTTTTTTGTTTTTAATAAAAGGCAAAAATGACATTAAAACTAAATGTTTAAGTTACCAAGTTAAGAAAGAAATACTAGAAAAAAGGGTACCCGTAAAAGATGAAATAATGGAGCTGGGAACAGCATGTATATCAGCAATTCCTTTCAGCCAAGCTTTAGAGAATTTAATTTGGATGAACATCTTCTTTACGCGTAAAATTTGCAGATTGCAACTTTCATTGTATGTAAAGAATTTAGAATTAACGATCTAAGACAATCCATTCCTACAACACATTAGAAGGAATAAAGGAGGGTCAGAAAATTTCCTTGTCCATATTAGCTTGTATAATACGGAGTTGTTGTCATATTATTCTATTACATTCAGTGTATGTTTAAAAATAGTTTTTAAATAGTGATTGTACATAATCTGAGATAAGTATGTGAGAAAAGTTTTATCTCAACTTATATAAAATGTTTCTAAAAGAATTTTTGAAAGAGAGTCAAACACCCCTTAGTTGTCCTTCTTACCTTGATCTTTGAAAGCAATCTGCCAATTTAAAAGTTAGAACAAGACAAGTTGGATTCTCTTTGACCTATCATCCCAACTACCACCCCCTGTTTGAGGATGCACCTTTTTTATTTTATATTACATACAATAAAAAAATTATAAGAAAAAAGAATAATACTTCTATAACTTACTGCTACCTCCATGCTTTTATAAGAAAGTAAAGAAACAGGTAGTGTATATTTTTTCTAATTTATAATATAAGACATTTTCAAAAAATGTATTGATCTATAATATAAATTAATTAAAGAGTAATTAATGATTATTTATAGATTAAACCCTTACAGTTAGTGTTTATATGTAACTTTTTATATTTTTCTTTCCCTTTTAAAACTTCATTTCATATGGCTAAAGCTGAAAATTTTCTTCAAATTTATAAGACAAATTTAATAAGTTAACTACAATTTTTTAAATACAGGAAATTAATTAAAGCAATTTGTATTATTGACCAAATGAAGTATGATTTCTCCCTGTTTATAAAAGACATTTAGATGATGTCTCAAATTTTTTTTTTATTTTATCCCCATTTCATTACTCATGTCAATATCATTGCATTTATTGCATTCGGTGACATTTATCTCCTCACCAAATATTCTCTCTCCACTTATTTCTTTTTTTTTTTTCTACACTTCTTATTCCCTCTCCCCACCCTCACATGAATAAGGGTATTTTTGAGGGAAAAAGTAACAATTTTTGCATATCTATTGTTTCAAATAAATTTTAACTAATTTTTTTTGTATCAATTTGATATGGTTAAATATTCCTTATAAAAACAAATGGATGAAATATTCACTATAAAATTGCAAGAGTTCCACAATTTAGTTAATTTTTATTTTTACTTATAATTGTATTGTATAAGAAATTCAGCATATTTAATTTTTATAAAAATATAATTAAAAAGGTAGACAAACAAAAAATGGGCGAAAATTGGTGCAGTCATGACAATCGTAGTCAACTTTCCGAGGACTACGTAATTTAACTTACCAACTAAAAGTAGATAATAATTTTGTAAAGAAAATTAATAATAATTTTAAATACCTGTATGTATGTATGTACGTATGTATGTATGAGACATATTTTAAATCTGAGAAGCCTATAATTCGTACATTTTTTTCGGTAATTTTGGAATAATTATGTATAAGCAGATTCAATTTCCCGATGTCTTCATTTCCTTTGATCGACAATAATATAGACGGTAGAGATGATACTGCAGGAAAAACTTTCACATGCTTGCATATTGGTTTGATTCCTTTTTATTAGTCATTTTTATTTCTTTCAAGAATGGTGACCTAAAGCCCATCGTCCGTGGGTTTAACTGGTGAAAGTATCAGACATTCTCACAAATGGAGTGTGTTCGATTCCTAGGAGTGCCACTTTGTTGTGGCTCCAATCGCGACGCTTGGGGAGCCATCATAGCTCCTGGTTGTCTAGGTAAACGTCTGAGGGTAATTGACGGCTCATCCTGCACAACATTGGTATGATTTTTCCCTACCCTTGAATTGTGGATGAGCCCAACCCCTTTCCAAAAATTTTTGTATAAAAAAAAATGAGATGAAGGGATTATGGTTTGAAAGAAATCTGTATTCCTAAATGTATTTGAGAGTATGTAATGTTTCGTTGGCCCTAAAAAGGAATAATTAATGCCTTTTCTCATATATATACTCTTGTAGATTTCCAATTATTAAATACTTGATATTAATTAGTGGAACAAGTCTTGCTAAGCAATATTTTACTTCACAGAGAGAGCTAATCAAATGCAAATTGTTTAGATCAATTTGAACAGTTTGATATGATGTTTTAAAAGTCTATATGTTTTTTAAAATATTACTTTTAATGGGAGTGAAATGTAAAAAAATGGTAATCTTTTACCTATTATTTTTTTAAAATAATTTTATTTAAAAATCATCATTTTTTATAAGTTAAATCCGGATAATTGTAAATTAGATATAAGCAGTTTAGATCTGATTAGCTTTACCTATTAAGCACTTTTTTAGTAAGGAAACAAGTTCCATAATAAATATGAAAACTCATTTAATTTTAATTAATAAATGTTTTTAAAAATTTCAATAAAATAAAAAAGATAAATAAAATTCTTAGAAGAGACACTTAAAAAGAAAAAAAGGATGAAGTACTATTTATTATATGATCAAGTGAAGATCATAACAACTAAGATACTCGTCTGATACTATTTATAAATTGCTTCTAACACATTTTACATAAACAAAAAAAAACCTTAAACTTTATTAGATTTTAAAATTCAATCAATTTTCAACTCTATTTTTATTTAATATACATTATATTCATCTGGTTCTATTTATAAGTTATTTTCAACATGTTTCATACAGATCAAGAAAAATCTTAAATTTTATTGTCATTAAAATTTAAAACTTTTTAACTTTATCCATCTAATATCCATAGTAAGAAAATCAAAACATAATAAATAAATGATAAAATTATAAATTTATTTGATAATAATATAACTTACAAGTAAAATGAAATAAAACATTGTCACTCTCTATTGCAAATATCACAAAAGAAGTATCCCTAGGGATAAAGTTATCAAATCACAATAAATGGTAGAATTGTATTGAAGGTCATAAGCTTCATAGCATATAAGTCAAACTTTTCGGCGATTACCATATCCAACTGATAAATGAGCTGCATCCCTCAGTATCTCATGTGTGGTCCGTTGGGATTAATCTAACGGCTCACAGTGAGATTTTTTAGTATGTGTATCATTCAATTTTCTGAACCTACCTTATTTTAACAAAACTCTGACATAAATCACTTGGAAAGGGGCAACCTCTGTAATCAGCAGCACACTCCCTTCGCAATGCTGAGTCAGCATCCCTCGGTGTCCTCATGCGTGGACCGTTGGCTCGTTGAGATTAATTAATGGAGGGTTCGGTTAATTCGTTCTCTTTTCTCTATAAAAGAAGCCCTTCTACGTTGCATTCCTTCACATCATCTTCTTCCTTCTCATGCCTGTGCTCTCTCTCTCTCTCTCAATCATCTGCAACTATTCCAATGAGCTCTGATGGAAACATTCCCATTGGTTATGCTTCTTCTTCTTCTTCTTCAAAACCGTCCGATTCAAATGCCACCAAACGCCCCGTTAACACAATCGGCAAGTCCATCGGTTCCGCATCAATTCGTCCACCTCCTCCCAAAAGGGATCGGCCCGTGGAAACCCATCCGGGGGCCTGACTTCGACTGTTACGGAAACTATTATCTCGGTCACAACCGGGAAACTACCGGAGAAATAGTTTTCTTAAAGGTAAAAAACTTCAAGGTTCCTTCTTATACCAGAGACGTTTTGAAAAGTCCCAGCCAACTCTGTGCCGGCGACGTTCAAAGACAGCGACTTGATCCGTTTTTGAAGCTGTCTAACTTGTTGGTCCTCTCTCTCACATCGACCAATTACACCATAGTCGGAGTTGCAGCAAAAGCACTGAATTTCTGCCTGAAATACGCGCCGCCGCCTGAAAGTCTCAACAATATCCCAACGCAACTGTGTTGCTCACCATCTCCACGATGAGGCCGATCATGAAAATGATAAGTGTTCACTTCCAAATGCCGGGCCATGGCCGGGAAAACTCACCGCCGAGAACATAATCGAAGAATAGTTCAGATTGCCATCAGTATCGTGAACGTTCACTCCAAAGTGGGTCAAAACTTTGCTGTCAAATAGAGGAGGAAATCTGTGGCTATATATTGTTATTAGGGAATTTGATTTGAAGTTATTACCCATTTCTATAAAACGCGCTTTTTAGACATGAACAGTGTTCATGTGAGTCTAAGCTTTAATTTATTTAAGGGCATGATTATGATGTTTAGTTTAGTTGATTTCCAAGTTCAGATTACAAGTTCTGTGATTTCTGCCTTGTGTTCATCAAATCAGTAAACTACTGCCGTTCAAATTTGTCCCAGTTATATTTTTTTATGCTTCTTTTAACTGTTTGATTATATATAAAATGATTTACTTTTTTATATATTATATATAAAAATTGATGCTGTTTTCGTTCATACTCTAAAATTGTGTTCTTTTTTATTTACAGTATTAAATCTTTGATATCTTATTTTGTACACATGATTAAGTCAAGCCTAGCAAATGTTTCTGGCTAGCTATAGCTATGCTGCTTTCTGGTAAATATATATCATTAATTAATTGAAGGGCTAAATTACAAGGGCTAAATCATTAGAGTTGTAACACAAAAAAGGCAAAAAAATCATGATAGCGACTATTCTATTTTGCGACTATATATTTGAGGTGTTGTTATGTTCTTACTTTATATATGATATAAAAAAAAGTTTATAAGAATTTTAAACTATTAGCCGGTTAAGTGGGAGGATCTATTAACCCATTAAATAATAACGTACGTGAGCAGAATCTATCAATATATAAACTCCATAAGTCAAATAATACGTCCATAATCTTTCTGTTTTTAACACACGAATTGGAGAAAAGCCGTGAGTAGGGCCCCACTAACGTTACTTTACACATGATGATGACGATTTGTATTCTAATGTTTACAAGTAGCTTTTAACATATTTCATACATATTAAAAAATGTTTTAAATCATATTAATTATGTATTAAAATTTAATAATTTTTCAATTTTAAATAAATTTAATATATATTATTAATATAATATTTGATCTCTTAATATTTCTCTCATTTTGGTTTTCGGCTTTTGTCCATCAAATTTAGAAATAGTGATTTTGGTTCCTTAATGGATATAATGATTTAAATTTTTATTAGATTTTAGGAATTAATATTTTAAATAAAATGAAATTTAAAGGATTAAAACTACTGATTTTAAATTTGAGGGATCAAAATCTAAATGACGGCAAATTTAAAGGATATCAGATTGTATAAATGCTAATATATATATATAAACTTAAGGGACCAAACCCTAAGTGAGAGCAATGTCAAGATAATAATAAATGAAGAGTAAAATTATATATTTACATCAAAAATTTAATGATATAACTTATAAATAAGACTAAAAAATTTCTTCTCCCTTTGCCCTATAAATATGATTGGAGAAATATAGAATTATTTGAATTTTGACTATAATTCATCCCGTATATATAAGCATGCAAACAAACTACATAATTACTGTTATGTATTAATATATATAAATTAAAATTTTGAAAACTATTATTAAACTATGCATTATTGGAATTAGATGAAGATTAATCAAGTTATTTTTTTCTATGTTCCAACATTAATCAACCTCTTTAGAAGTTGTGGATGCAACTTTTTTGGTAGTACGCAACATGATGTATGTATGTATGTATGTATGTATGTATGTATGTATGTATGTATGTATGTATGTATGTATGTATGTATGTATGTATGTATGTATGTATGTATGTATGTATGTATGAAAAGGAAGTTATGTGCCACAGGGTCATAAAGAAATAGGCAAACCAAAAGCGGGGTTGAGCAAGTGAGTAAAGAAAGAGGAATAAACTATGATAGAAGAAATAAAAGAAAGGGAGAGAAGTTGAGATTTAAGATCCAAGAAGAAGCCATCGATCCTAGGAATAGAATACTAAATGTTTATGTTTGTATTATAAAAAAAAAAAAGAATACTAAATGTTTGGATGTATTATTATAAAGGGAAAGGGAGAATGATAAAAAAGAATTTAAAAATTGAAAAATTTTAAATGTTATAAAATAGAAAAACTATAACATAGAAAACAAGACAAGACAAGAAATTGGAGAAGAGAGCAAAGAAGCATTTCTCATTCATATGTCATTTTTATCTATATCCAACCCTTTGTTACAATTCTATTTATAAGCACCAAATCCTTCCAAGGGTTACAATGCCATAAACATAGGAATTAATCTACATTATGATACAACATAAAGATATTGGAGGTTATGATGAATGGGATATGGAAGGCCAAGAGTTTATGGACATCCATATATATGATGTTTATAACACTCCCCCTTGGATGTCCATGAACATATGTTGTGCCTCGTTAAAACCTTACTAGGAAAAACCCAGTGGGATAAAAACCTAGTGAAGGAAAAAGAGTACACAATATATATTAGAACTGCCTCGTTAAAAACCTTACCAGGAAAACCCAGTGGGACAAAACCTTGGTTAAGGAAAAAAGAGTGCAGCATGATATTTTCTCCCCCTGAAGATAGTATTAATTGTGTTTCATTATATGATAAAAACATCACTTTTACTCCCCCTGATGATAATATAACTCATTGTGATTTCATCTCCTCAAATGTGACTGCCGTCAATGATTTCTGAAGCAGCTAATCTCCTTTTGTTATATGAACTATGCGTACATTCATCCGTCATATCTTCTGGATATGTTGAATATTTCATATAATCTCCATTTACCTTACGCACCATGGAAATCACAAAAAAGATTGTCCTAAAGATAATCATGATATTCTGCATCCACATATCCAATTTATTCTAAATATAATGAGCTCATAATATTTTTGATAAAACCATCATATCAACTCTCAATTTCATTATCCATTAGTGTACCTGCAAAAACTTAATTACAACATATTTTACCATAAAATAAATAGGACATCTAATCTATCAAATCAATATATTTTGTAGGCAAATACTTCTGGCATGTTAGATGTTGTCATCTAAGGGGAGACAATATTGTGTACTCTTTTTTCCTTCACTAGGTTTTTATCCCAATGGGTTTTTCCTAGTAAGGTTTTTAACGAGGCACAATATTTGTCTAAGAACATCCAAGGGGGAGTGTTATAAATATTATATATATGGATGTCCATAAACTCTTGGCCTTCCATATCCCATTCATCATAACCTCTAATGACAACATCACGTTATCAGCATGATAGTTCTAACAAAGGTATACTTATCTCAAAGTTACCTTAACAATTTTCTCTTCTTTCTCTTATTGTATATTCAATTTATATACTTTTGATCAATCTAGGATAATCTGGTGAGCCACTATATGGAATTAGTTAATTCTTTTACCGGATGTTTTAAAACACTGGATTCCATGGTTAGGATTGGAGATTGTTGTTGCTATTATATCATTCTAATTTTCTTTACCAGTTATTTATATTATTGTTGTTATTTTAACATATGATCTGAAGTCATATTATTTCGATATCATATGGCCAGAAGCCATATGTCGTACAATATAGCCAGAAGCTATATTCTTATTATATGCCAGAAGTCATATAATACTGATTTGTCATCACTGCCCTGAAGCCATTAGACTTTTAATTTTTTTTAATATTTTATTATTTCTTATCTTTAATAATTTCTTGTATTTATCATTCTTATTATTGCCATTTATTGCCATTTATTTATTTTTATTGTTATTTACTCATTGTTCTTGTAACTTATATTCACTCCCACTCCCAATTTATCTTTCATTTTTTTTTTCTTTATTAATTTTATTATACTCACATCACTATCACTTATATATATCAATATATATATATATGTATATGTATGTATTAACTTTATTGTTATCATTTTTTATTATTATTATTTTTTCTTCTTCTTTATACTTGTTCTTTATATATTTATTCATATTGTGATATTATTTATATTGTCACATATATACTTATTTATTTATTGCTACATTAATATTTATTGGTGTGTATATATATATTTCCATCCCCCTTCTATAGATATTTATTTCATATTGTCATATTATATTATTTATTTATACTTCATTTACTTATTTGATATCTATATTTTGTTGTTTTAATTCTATTGTTATTTACATTTATATATTAAGTTATTTCATTTTATTTACCTTTCATTTATTTCTGTTATTTATTTTATTTTTCATTATCTTTGATCACCATTTTGTTTATTTGTCATTATGTTTTTATTATCATTTTACTTTTATCATTATTTACATTTTGTTTATTTATTTTACATTTTGTTATCACAGTTAATATTTGTTCTTCATTTATGTTGTTTGTTTCCTTATTTATTATTTAATAGCCGTTTTAATGCTTTTAATTATATATAT
>QFDD01003312.1:0-21912 GCA_006871305.1 Vachellia collinsii | reverse complement strand
CCAGAGCACTGACAAAGACAACTGGGTTATATTTGACTCACAAGAATGTTTTATCGTCAACAAGAAGGATTTGTTAATTGACAAAGAAAATATAAACATTCAACTACGAGAACCCAGGGACGGTAAATGTTACACCCTTGACTTAGAAAATTCCATTACTAATTCTTGTTTCATTAGTCAACCTGATGAAAGTTATCTGTGGCATAAACGATTAGCTCATGTGAACATGAATCAACTTGACAAATTAATTAAACATGATTTAGTTCAAGGTATCCCAAAGCTCAAAGTTAAAAATGATTTGATATGTGATGCTTGTCAGATGGGAAAGCAAAACAAATTGTCTTTCAAATCCAAAAATGAGATTTCAACTAAAAGAACCCTTGAACTACTTCACATGGATTTAATGGGTCCAGCAAGAGTAAAAAGTCTTGGTGGAAATCTTTATACACTTGTCATAGTTGATGATTATTCTAGATTCACATGGACTATGTTTCTATCATCTAAAGATGAAACTTTTGAATTATTTGTCATATTTGCCAAAAATGTTCAAAATGAGAAAGGCATGTCTATTGTTTCTATCAGGACAGATCATGGAGGAGAATTTGAGAATGGGGACTCTGCAAGTTACTATGAAGGGAAAGGAATCAATCACAACTTCTCGGCTCCTAGAACTCCTCAACAAAATGGAGTTGTTGAGAGAAAGAACAGAGTCCTGACAAACATGACATGAGCTATGATGATAGAAAAACAAATGTCACAAGTCTTTTGGGCAGATGCAATAAACACAGCATGCTACATCTCCAACAGAGCCTACATCAAATCATCTCTCGGTAAGACACCATATGAGCTGTACAAAGGAAGAAAACCAAATTTTTTCCATCTTCACATCTTCGGGAGCAAGTGCATTGTTCACAACAATGGGAAGGAAAACATTGGTAAATTCGATCTTAGAGCTGATGAAGGTTTATTTCTTGGTTACTAAAATAGGAGTAAAGCATGTAGATTTTTTAACAAACGTACTTGTGTAATTAAGGAATCAATACATGTTAAGCTTGTTGAAACTGAATCTCAAACAAAACCTTTGGCAGATGAGGAAATTGCCATTTCAAGAGATTTTCAAAATGTGCCTTCACTAGAAAATGATCCCGAGGAAGATCCTTTGGATAAACTTTTTGAAATAGCTCAACCAAAGGTGTGGAAGTACATCAAAAATCACCCTCTAAATCAAGTGATTGGAGAAGTGAATGAAGGTGTACATACACGAAGAAAATTTTTAAGTGAAGCACACATTTCAGCATTTATTTCTAAGATTGAACTGAAGAATGTAGAAGAAGCTTTGTCTAACAATGACTGGATTATTGCAATGGAAGAAGAATTAAATCAATTTGAGAGAAATCAAGTTTGGGACTTGGTACCCCAGCCAAATGACCACCCAGTCATTGGAACAAAATGGGTATTCAAGAACAAACTTAATGAATCTGCAGTGATTGTCAGAAACAAAGCTAGATTGGAGGCAAAAGGTTATAATCAAGAAGAAGGAATTGATTATGAAGAAACCTATGCACCAGTAGCTAGATTAGAAGCTATGCGGGTTCTTCTTGCTTTTGCTTGTATCAAAAATTTTACACTCTTTCAAATGGACGTGAAGAGTGCCTTCCTAAACGATTTTATTATGGAGGAAGTATATGTTGAACAACCCCCTGGCTTTGAAGACACCTCAAAACCAGATCATGTTTACAAATTAAAGAAAGCACTCTCCGGGTTGAAACAAGTACCAAGAGCTTGGTATGAGAGATTAAGCAAATTTTTGATAGACAAAGGTTTTGTCAAAGGGAAAGTGGATCCAACCTTATTCATTAAACATATTCACTCTGATGTGCTTATTGTTCAAATATATGTTGATGATATTATTTTTGGAGCTACTAACAATACTCTCTGTGAAGATTTTGCTAAGACAATCCAGGGAGAGTTTGAGATGTCCATGATGGGAGAATTGAATTTCTTTCTTGGACTTCAGATCAAACAAAGGAAGAATGGGATCTTCATAAGCCAAACTAACTACTTAAAGGAATTATTGAAGAAGTTTGGAATGGAGCAATGCAGAAGTGTTGACACTCCAATGAGTTCCACTGCCTTGCTTGATGCTGACATGAGTGGAAAAACTTTGACATCAAGAGATATAGAGGAATGATTGGATCATTACTCTATCTCACAGCCCGCAGACCTGATATCCAATTTAGCGTGGGAATGTGTGTTAGATATCAAGTTGCACCCAAAGAGTCACATGCAGAAAATGTCAAAAGAATTTTTAGAGATCTAGTTGGAACCACTGACCTTAGAATGTGGTATCCAAAAGGTAACAATGAATATTTGTTATCATATTTTGATTTTGACCATGCTGGCAATAAAACGGATAGAAAAAGCACAAGTGGTCATTGTCAATTCCTTGGAGGGTCACTGGTGTTGTGGTTCAGCAAGAAGCAATCAACGGTGTCACTATCCTCAATAGAGGCTGAGTATGTTACTGCTGCTAGTTGCTGCACACAATTTTTTTGGATGAAGCAGCAACTTCAGGATTTGGGAATGGATTTAACAAAAATTTCAATTCTCTGTGACAACACGAGCACCATAAGTCTGGCCAAGAATCCTATGCACCACTCCCAAACAAAGCATATAGATATTCATCATCACTTCATTCGGGATCATGTTCTAAAAAAGGATGTCAAAGTCATGTTCATTCCAACTCATCAACAAGTGGCAGACATCTTCACCAAGCCCCATGCCAGAGAGCAATTTGTGAATATTAGAAGAGAATTGGGAATAGTAAATCCCAATGAATTGTAAGTATTTTTCTTATTTAATGTTTAATGTTTTGATGATTGTTTACTAATTTTATCATTGGAGTGTTTTCAGAAAATTTTGCAGGTCTCTGTTTTCGCCACAAAGAATAGAGTATGTTTTATGCCAAGCAAAACTTGAGTTCTGGAACGAGTTTTGATCACCCTGTGAAGAAAAAGTTACAAAACTTGAGTTTTGCATGAAGAAAACTCGAGTTTGGACGAGATTTTGAAGCAAAGTTGAGATGGAGATCATGAGACTCGAGTTTGAGTTTTAAAAATCGAGTTCTATCGAGCCTTTCTTGACTTAAACTCGATGGAGGGAGGAAGTTTGATCGAAACTCGAGTTATGGAAAACCAAAACTCGAGTTCCAAACCTACCAGAGGCACAACTCACAATAAAACTCAAGTTTCTTCAAAGGTTCAGGTAAAAACTCGTGTTCAGAGGACAAAACTCGAGTTTGGGTAAGTGTTTTCATTTTCAGGGTCCCGAAACTCGAGTTGTGGCAAGTCTGTTCATACTCAGGTCCCCAAAACTTGAGTTTAGTTGAACAAAACTTGAGTTTTCATGTGCCAGTTCATCTTAGGACCCCAAAACTCGAGTTTTAATAAATAAAACTCAAGTTATAGGGCATTTTTCAATTTTTGCATGCCCAAAACTTGAGTTTTGGAAGACAAAACTCGAGTTTCAAGTGTCACCGAGGCTAAATTGCTCCAGAAACTCGATTTTTCTCACTTTCCCCTTTTTCAAAAACTCGAGTTAACCTAATTTCTCTCACCTAAATTTCGAATTAACAGTTTCTTTTTCTCAGAAACCATCCCAATCCTTCTCATAACTGTTTTCGATCATAACCCCGCTCTTTATTCACCCTCATTTACTCATTTCCACTTATTAAACTCTCAAATTTCCCCTTCGACACCGTCAGCATTAAAAACTCAAAATCTTCATTTTCTCTGCAATTTCTTGAATCTAAGTCATGGCTTGCATTAAATGGTCATAAAAAAATCCTCCCAAGTCCAAGAAATCGTCTGCTAGTGCCCCCTCTCAATCCCAAGCCTCAACACCTCCTCCTCCCAAACGTGTTCGGATAACAAAGCCATTGGAGGAGCAACAGTTTAAGGTTCCATTGATCAGAAAGCTGAGGGGAAGCAGGCTCAAATCTATTTTGAGCCCAAAGGCAAAGGAAAAGGCTCCAATGACATCTGCATCTACTCAACCTGAAGCCTCTCGGGCAGTAGGCTCTGACTCAGAGACATAAAGTATATCTCCTGGGTCTTGGGTTTTAGTACTAAAGAGAAAGAAGAAGACACAAAAGGACACTACTTCAGAGCCTCCTCAAACATCTGGGCAGACAGCAGGAGCACCACCCCCTGGTTTCAATGTAAGTAGTGTTTACATTAATCCTCAAGTCCATGGTGTCTTTGAAAATGCTTATAAGGATAGAGACCTGTGTCCTGCTATGTTTATAGACTTGGACTATATCAAGAACTTGGGGTTAGATGTCAAGGAATACTAAGAGTATTATGAAAGTTTGCTTAAGATTAACATATCATACACCCCAGATATGGTCAAGATTTTCTATAACAATATGGAGTCCACTTCTGCTAAGGATAGGTCAGGGAAGGTTATTTTGAGGTCTATGAAGACCAAGATTAGGGGTGCTGATATTCATATTGCGCCAGATTTGATTAATACATATTTGGGGACACATGACTTTGATGCTGAGTTTAGGAGCTTTATTGATGAAGAAATTTTTGAGTACTTAAGGCTAGGAGAGCCTTTCTCTGGGTTGAATTTTGAGCTTGGAGCTATGCCTCCTGTTCAAAGGGTGATTCACTACATCTACACTATATGTTTAGTGAACAAGGGTAAGAACTGTACCAAAGATATTGATAAGTGATCAAGGCACCCATTTCTGTTACAAGCTCCTCAATAACTTGTTGACAAAATATGGTGTATCTCACGGAGTTTCAACTCCCTATCATCGACAAATGAATGGGTTGGCTAAAGTATCAAACAGAGAAATCAAGAGAATTTTGGAACGGATTGTCAAGCCCTCAAACAAGGACTGGAGTCTAAGGTTGGACGATGCTTTGTGGGCTTATTGCACTGCATTTTAGACGCTAATAGGGATGTCCCCATAATGGATTATCTACGAAAAAGTCTGTCACATCCTTATCGAGCTTGAGCATAAGTCATATTGGGCAGTTAAGAGCTGCAATGCTGAGTTGCAATGCTGAGTTGGAGGAAGCTGGACTGAACTGTCTCTTTTAGATTCAAAGAATTGGAGGAGTTACGCCTGGACGCTTACCACAGTTCAGACCTTTATAAGCAGAAAGCTAAGATGATTCATGATTCAAACATTCTAAGGAAGCATTTTCAAGAAGGAGATCGTATCTGAGATACCAAGCCCAATTCAAGTCAAAAAGGGAAAATTCAAGACCAGTTGGAATGGGCCATACACAGTGGTTAAAGTGCATGACTTCAGAGTGATAGAGCTGCAAGAAGAAGCCTCAGCCAAAATTTTCCAATGCAATGGCCATCTTCTCAAGCTCTATTCAGAACCAGTTGAGCTGACTTGACACTAGGTCGTCCCTTTCCTTTCTCCTTTCCATTTCACTTGTTTTTCACATTGTTTCAATTGTGAAAGTAATTGAGTTTGAAGGGGACGTACTAGTAGAGTAGGAATTTGTTTTTCTTTTCTGTTGCTTTTATTTTGTTTAATAAACTCCCTATGTTTCTTTGTTGAGCTTATTGCGTTTTTCCACCAGCACACACTCAATTGCATGATTTCGTTTACCCATCTAGGCATTCTGAACCTAGCATGTGACTATGAGCTTTTTAGTGACTATTGCTTTGAGTGATGTGTGAATTGAATTTGTGCAATGAATTGCATGGACTCTCTGCTGGTTTGATGGGCTAAGTTAGTGAATCAGGCTATACTGGGAGTTTGCTAGGGGTGTTCATAGGGGCTGTCAAGTAAAATGTTCTCGGTATCATTTTAGTCGCGATAGGTTATCTTTTAGTCGCGACATTCAATGCTTAATGTTTCTCCTTTCCTTTAAAAATGTCGCAACATATTTTGTAATTAGTCACGATAGGTGTCCTTGTATGTCGCGACATTTTTTGGTTTATGTTGTGACATTAGGCCTCATATAAGAACCCTAGCCCCTTTATATCAGTAAACCCTGACATTTCATCCATTTCTTGTCTAGCCATCGCGACTCTTCATCCCCAGCCGTTACTATTTTTCCTTTTTTACTCAACGGTCATCTGTACCCATCCATCATTCATCCATTGCACCTTCCACCTCCTCCTTCTCCTCTATTTATACCTCCTCTTTCCTCATTCCATTCACAGTACATCTTTCTTAAGTCTCAAATGTGGGTTGTTCCTCTGCTTTCTCTACATTTTGCTTCCTCTTTAGTTCCTCAAGGTAGCCCCTTTCTCCCTCCCTTTGTTGATTTTGGTTAGCTTCATTTCATATTTCCTTAGTTTAGTTTAGGAGTTTTGGTTTTGTTTATCAACACTACTGTGATCATTGAGTGCATTCTACTTTCAAAACCTCGTTTTTGGATTGATGTTGGGTTGGCTGTGAAAGTTTTTCATTCCCATGAGCAGGGCTGGTTTAACGCGTCACTTTTTTCAGAATTTTGTGCCATATGTCGCGACATGTATTAGATACATCGTGACATAAGCCCCTGCAATAGCTCTCAGTGCATTTTATGTCACGATGTATATAGCAAAATGTCGCAACACGTATGCTCAGAAGGGACTTCTACTTTTCTTCCACAGCCAATTTCAATTTTTTCTTTCAAACTAAACCACTCCATTAATGATCGCATAGTATTGGTCTGCTAGTTACTTCCATAGGGTAGTCTAGGTCCTGTTTCCTGTCTTCTGATTTTGTTTTTCATTGTTTGTCTTCACGTTTTGGATGGGAGAAAGATGGTGCGCACAAAGAATTTGCAAACAGACAGCGGTTCAGAGGAGTAACCACCAGTTTATTTGTCTAGGGCAGACGCGATCAGAAGTTCAGTAGCAGGGGGTGGTACAGGAGCGATACTTCCTAGAGACCCGCCAGTTTCAATTCTATCAGCAAGCCATTGATTTGGGGCTTGGCGTACTTCTGAAGAAGAGAACCCCCACCAATTTGACAGCCGTTTAAGAGTATACATGCATTCCTCCACTATAGGGGTGCTCGGTATCAATTTCCAAAATCAGGAGTTTACAATCGATGCTGACGATATCTGACGCTTCTACAAGTTGCCAGTGGTTGAGCGATATCAGTTCTAGCGCCTGCAGATTAACTTGGACCTCGTTCATTGGGATGAGGCTTTTGCAATGATGGGTGTCAAAAATGCTGGATGGACCAAGAGCGGCGAAAAGCAGTTCTTTGAGCGCAAACATATGAATGAGGAGGCAAAGGTCTGGCTTAATTTCATGACCTACAACGTTTGCTCGCTCGCCCACATCTCTAACATTCTTGTTGAGGGGACCCTACTCTTGTACCTTCTCATGACTGGCCAATCGATAGATATAGCAGTGATAGCATAGGATCAAATGCTGTACTTTCTTAACAATGCTGGAGCCTTATTGGTTTTTCCTCACCTCATCACTGACATTTGCAGGGCCTAGAAGATTGTTGAGAGGAAAACAAATTTGACGCTGGCCCCTGTCACCACTTGTATGTCCACTGCCCCAAGACCTACTCCTGAAACTACTGAATCAAGTAGGAGTAGGAGGAAAGGAAAAGACCAGCTGTGGTGGAGCCCGCTGAGCCTACGGAGATCGCTGAAGAGGGTGAGGCTGGTATCACCCTCAGTCCCTCATTGAGCAGATAGCCATTTTGACCGATCAGGTCATCTCCATGAACCAACAGCTAATGGCTAACGAATTTCACCGACAGAGGTTTATGGATCCTCTCATGCTTCAGATGGCCAAGGCACTCCAAGTGGATCTTCCCCCGGTTTTGAAGAGGCATTCTGGTAGAGCTCTATTCCTTCAACCTCTTTCTTTTGATCGGGACCGGGCGAACCTTCAGGGCCAGGAGAGCCTGCAAAGGAGGGTGGTGATGCTGAAGCAGGACAAGAGGAGGGAGACCCTCAAGGTGGAGCAGGCGGGGAGGAGTGATTTATCTTCTGTTTTTCATTGTACTTTGAGTTGTAGTTTGTTTTATTATTGAACTTTTCTCTTATGGCTGCGGTTTCAAATTGTATACTTCTTTCTGAATGCAAATGATGGTTTAGCTTGTTTCTTTCTTGTTCCCCCATGTTTCTTCCTCTCGATCCCTCATCCTTTCAATCCTTCTTACATTGAGGACATTGCATTGTTCAAGCTTTGGGGGGGGATTTGTGATTGCATTTATGATATGCCTACTCACTCAATCCTGTTTTGTGTGATGAACTGCTGTATGTTGGATGAATTCTTAAGCTTTAATGTATACTGAATAGATGTTGAATGCTCAAGTGTCAAGCTTTGAAAATTTTTAGCTTTTGAGCTACTTATGTCGCGATACTTACTACACACATCGTGACATGAATCCCTCTGATGCCCATGCTTGCTCTCGGTACAATTTAAGTCACGGGATATTTACAAAATGTCGCAACATGAAGAGTAATTTTTGCATCTGAGTGATTTTTCTATGGAAAACCCCTTTAAGCTTCCTTTGTATTATGTTCAAAGCAATTTCTCGGCCTCTTCAATTCAACTTAATGCATTAAACCAAGGAGACCATTTCCACCTTAAATTTTCATAATCTTGGCTTTTGGAAATGACCTTCTTTAAGACTTTACAATGACTCTTGGGACTCGTGCATGTTCGTTAATGACTTTGTTGATTATCTTCAATCATCATCCAACGTTCTACTTCTTATGATAAGTGTTCTAATGTCTTGTGAATAATGAAAGTTAATTGGAACTTCATGTATGACTTTGTTGGAAGGATATTCTTGAGCCTACATTTCTTAAATTGAGTGATTATTCATTTGGTCTGCATTCTCTAGAACTTGTTCTAGTTCTTAGTCAAAGCGTGACATGCTTTAATGCAATGAGCATGATAGAGGCATTCATTTCTAAACCTTCTTTCCCCCAAACACAAGCCCTCACGTCATTTACATCATTTGTTAACCCTTTTGAGCCATTCACCAAATGTTGTGTATGCATATATTCTTAGAACCTTGAGAACATTGATCGGACACTGTTTTGTCGCCTTTCGGTTCGATGCAAAAATGATTACTCCTAAAGTAAAGTAGTACAGTGAGCAACCAATCATTCTTCTCGAGGAGTGGTTTATTGGCTATCCTAGTCTAAATTGGTTATTAAAAACATTGTTAAGCTTGAATTTGTATGAAGTAAGGGGGATTTAGTCTAAAGCTACAAAATGAAATGCAAAACTTGGGGTAAAATATTTTTGATATTTTCAGTGATTGAAAGTAAAATTTGGATTAAAAGGGAGTATAATGATTAGACTCTCAGTGATGGAAACTTAAATATCCCTGCCTTTGCTTAGTTATGGGAGATCACTCCTTCTGAGTTCAATTATAACCCTAAGCTATCACTTAGGTCCAATGGTTCAATTAATGCAAATTCGCTTGAATCCAAGTCAAACAACATTCCTTAAAGCATTGTTTAGTGCCACTCAGAATGTAGAAAGAGTAATTGATGCTCATGCCTTTGAAGAATTGTAATCACAATCACAGAAACCTAATGAACAACTAATTACCAATAATCATTGATAACCTAGTGGACACAAGGAATCAAATCTGAAATTCATAAACTCTAATCCGTATGAACAACAACCAATCCAACTACATAGCCAAATCATAAATTTGCAGATCTGCAAACTGAAGTTCATAGCAGTAGAAGTCTCTAGATCTAAAGATCTCTACAACATTCAAATATGTGATAAGGCTAGGAATACTCCCCAATGAATCTCTGGCTCAAGTCTTGCTCTCCATCACTAAGAGGCTGAGAATCTAGCCTCTCATGATTCCAGGGACGCAGCAATTGTCACTCATACGCTCAGCCATCAAAAGAGGGAGATGAGGATGGAAGTAGTGCAACAGAGAGAGATTGAAAGGTAAGAGGAGTATGGAAGATGGAAAATGGAGATGAAGTGTGTAGAAAAATGGAGGAAGATCTGCAAAATGGAAGAAGAGTGCAGGGAACACGTATGGCTCCTGGATTTGCTCTCTGAAAAGTGCAGAATCTGATACAATTTCATGATTGCTCCCTTTTAGTTAGATCCAGCTGCTAACCTAAGCTCAAAATGCACAACATCATTTCCACGTGATGAGGTCGCGACTTGGCATAGTTAGGTCACAACCTGGAAGTAGTCAAGTTGTAACTTGGGTCAACTGCATCGCAACGTGTTGTAAAACTCACATCTTCTGAAAAATACATCCAAGTCGTGACCTAAATTATCAGGTTGAGACCTAAAAGTGGCAGAGGGCTCCTTTGACTATTTGTATCTCTTGATGAACTTGTGGCTCCTTTAATGTTCCATCTTGGGTCTTGAAATCTCCTCTAAATGCCTACAAATAAAGGCAAAGAGCTTTGTAGAAGTTAAATGAATTAAATATCAAGGAATTCACAGTTTGGATGAGATAAATGACCCATTTTTACCCTTAACTAAGTACAATACAATGCATGAATCAATATAAACAATAATGGTATAAATGCATGCAAAATAAGGGTAAAGGTGTTACAAATCACCATAAAACGCTCAAGAAGACCATGTAAATATTGGGTTCTATCAAACATCATAGTAGAATTAAATTGCAATTTGTACATGAAGAAAAGAAGCATGCTTATAGTAAAATGCCATGATCATTTGATTCAATAAAAAAAGGAAGAGAAAAAAAAAAGAAGGAAAAAAATAAGGCATTTGAAACAATGCTTCATAAAGGCTTTATTTCATAATTAGATGTTCCTCTTAAGTCATTGATCAATAGCATGCATGCACATGACACTTATTTCACCTTTTCATCTACTCCATGTGGCCTAATTCCATCTTTACAAGCCATAAAATCCTCTTGATTCATTGTGTTGATGCATAAATAATGGAGACTTTAGAACAATTACAAGCTTATGGTAGGGTGCTTTCTACTTGAATTTTGAGTGAAAAGAACCCCAATAAGGAGAGATAGTGATCAAACACTTATACCCTGTGAGAGAATCCCCGATGTTCATGATTTTAGAATCAATTGTATGTTGCAACTAATCATTTGCCATTGCTCATTTTATCATCTTTTTTTTTAATGGAGGATGATGATTGATTTGATCACAAATTCATTATTGAGCATGTCGTCTTCCTCAACTGTCCTCATAATTTCTTGGGAACGATTCAAGTCTTTGTCTAGGAGTACAAAGGTTTAAGTGTGGGGGAGTAATAAATGCTAATATACATGGTTTTCCTACTTAATTTCGGGGCATTTTATAACTTAATTGCCCTATCTTGTGTTAAATTGAACCTCTCTTACCTTTGTAGTCATACGTTGTATAAACAATAACACATAAGGGAAAATTGAGTAAATTGTGTCTCTTAGCTGTACATGCTTTTGAGCTCCAGTGTTTTATGCTTTAACAAGGTTCCCTTTGCTTCTTTTATCGATGTCTAGGGGAGATATTCGAGTGCTCAAGAATGAAACTGAAGGGAATGTAATTCAGTACTAAGAGGAGTGCCACTGGATAATTTTTGTCATGACCAAAACTAATAGGTTGTGACTTATTTGTAACTCCTGGGGTTTTGCTAGGCCACACAAGTCGCAACATGTTTTGAGTCACGACATTTAGCTATGTTAGTCGTGACATATGTGCAAGGAAGTTGCGACAATGTCATGTGGAATTGATGTTGTGCGTTTTGAGCTTAGCTCAGCAGCTGGATCAAAGAGATTTATCCTGGTTCGGTCCACTTGACCTACGTCCAATCCTCAGAATCCTCTGAGCTTTTCAAATCCACTAATCTCAAAATGTTACAACAACACAGAAGGAAGACTCTCCCCCTTCCTAACACAAATCAACCCACTGATACTTTTTGTTAGTGGATCCTAAACTTTTTGTTAGTGATGCACCGGATTCTTTGCTAGACTTATGGTACTGGTGTTGTCACATCAGATGGGAATTTCTGTGAAATCCATTCCCAAATCCTGAAGTTGCTGCTTCATCCATAAGACTTGTGCACAGCAACTACCAGCAGCAATGTATTCAGCATCTGTTGAAGATAGTGATACCGTTGATTGCTCCTTGCTGAACCATGACACCAGTGACCCTCCAAGAAATTGACAATGACCACTCATGCTTTTTCTATCTGTTTTAAAGCTTGCATGGTCAGAATCTGAATATGATAACAAGTATTCATTGTTACCTTTTGGATATCACATTCCAAGGTCAATGGTTCCAGCTAAATATCTGAAAATTCTCTTGACATTTTCTGCATGTGATTCTTTGGGTGCAGCTTGATATCTAGCACACATTCCCATGCTAAATTGAATATCGGGTCTGCTAGCAGTGAGAAAGAGTAATGATCCTATCATTCCTCTATATCTCTTGATGTTAAAGTCATTCCCGCTCATGTCTGCATCAAGCAAGGCAGTGGAACTCATGGGGGTATCAGCACTTCTGCATTGTTCCATTCCAAACTTCTTCAATAGCTCCTTTCAATATTTAGTTTGGCTTATGAAGGTCCCATTCTTCCTTTGTTTGATCTGAAGTCCAAGAAAGAAGTTTAATTCTCCCATCATGGACATCTCAAACTCTCCCTGCATTGTCTTGGCAAACTCTTGACAGAGATCATTGTTAGTAGCTCCAAAAATAATATCATCAACATATACTTGAACAATAAGCACATCAGAGTTAATATGTTTAATAAATAACGTTGTATCCACTTTCCCTCTGACAAAACCTTTGTTAATCAAAAATTTGCTTAACCTTTCATACCAAGCTTGTTTCAAACTGTAGAGTGATTTCTTTAATTTGCAAACGTGATCTAGTTTTAAAATGTCTTCAAAGCCAGGAGGTTGTTCAACATACACCTCTTCCATAATAAAGCCATTCAGAAAAGCACTCTTAACGTCCATTTGAAAAAGTTTAAAATCTTTGAGGCAAGCAAAAACAAGAAGTACCCCGTATAGCTTCTAATCTAGCTACTGGTGCATAGGTTTCTTCATAATCAATTCCTTCTTCTTGATTGTAACCTTTAGCCACCTGTCTAGCTTTGTTTCTGACAATTACTGTAGATTCATCAAGTTTGTTCTTGAATACCCATTTTGTTCCAATGACTGGATGGTCATTTGGACGGGGTACCAAGTCCCATACTTGATTTCTTTCAAATTGATTTAATTCTTCTTCCATGGCAATAATCCAGTCATTATCAGACAAAGCTTCTTCAACATTTTTGGGTTCTATCTCAGAAATAAAAGCTAAAAATTGAGCTTCATTTAGAAATTTTCTTCATGTCGATACACCTTCATTCACTTCTCCAATCACTTGATTGAGAGGGTGATTTCTAATGTATTCCATGACTTTGGTTGAGAAGTTTGAAAATATTCATCTGATTCATCCTCCTTAGGATCATTATATGATGAAGTTACATTTTAAAAATCTTTTGAAATAACATTTTCATCATCTACCAAAGGTTTTGTCTGAGGTTCAGTTTCAACAAACTTAATGTGTATTGATTCCTCAACTACACAAGTACGTTTGTTAAATACTTTGTATGCTTTACTCCTATTTGAATAACCAAGAAATAAACCTTCATCAGCTCTAGGATTCAATTTACCAATATTCTCTTTCCCATTGTTGTGAATGAAGCATTTGCTCCCAAAGATGTGGAGATGAGAAAGATTTGGCTTTCATCCCTTGTACAGCTGATACGGTGTCTTCCCGAGAGATGATCTGATGTAGGCTCTGTTGGAGATGTAGCAAGCTGTGTTGATTGCATCTGCCCAGAAGACTTGTGACATTTGTTTTTCAATCATCATTGCCCGTGCCATGTTTGTCAGGACCCTGTTCTTCCTTTCTACGACTCCATTCTATTGTGGGGTCCTGGGAGCTGAGAAGTTGTGGTTGATTCCTTTGCCTTCACAGTAGGTAGCAAAGTCTCCATTTTCAAATTCTCCTCCATGATCTGTCCTGATAGACACAATAGACATACATTTCTCATTTTGGACCTTTTTGTCAAAAATAACAAATAATTCAAAAGTTTCATTTTTGGATGATAGAAACATGGTCCATGTGAATCTAGAAAAATCATCAACTATGACAAGTGTGTAAAGATTTCCACCAAGACTTTTTACTCTTGCTGGACCCATTAAATCCATATGAAGAAGTTCAAGGGGTCTTTTGGTTGAAATCTCATTTTTGGATTTGAAAGATGATTTGTTTTTCTTTCCCATCTAACAAGCATCGCATATCAAATCACTTTTAACTTTGAGCTTTGGAATCCCTTGAACTAAATCATGTTTAATCAGCTTGTCAAGTTGAGTCATATTCACATGAGCTAAACGTTTATGCCGCAGGTAACTCTCATCTTCTTGACTAATGGAATAAGAATTAGCAAGAGTTTTCTAAGTCAAGAGTGTAATAGTTACCATCCCTACGTGCACGTAGGTGAATGTTTATCTTTTCCTTGTCAATGGACAAATCCTTCTTGTTGACAATGAAACATTCTTGTGAATCAAATATGAACCAGTTGTCTCTGTCAAAGGGCTTACACTTAGCAAGTTATGACAGAGCCCTTCAACATGGTAGACATCCTTCACTGGTATTCCATTTGAGTTGCCAATTTCACCAATCCTAGTAATTTTTCCAAATTGATTCCCTCCAAAGCTTACTTTTCCTCCATCCTTTGATCGCAAGTTGATGAATTTACTCTTGTCCCTTGTCATGTGTCTTGAGCATCCACTATCAATGTACTATTTGTTTGATTTGGATACTCTAAGACATATCTAAAAAAATTCAAGTTATTGTTTTAGGTACCCAAAGCTTGTTGGGTCCTTTAAGGTTAGTTTGACATGTTTTAAACTCATGTGTTCCCTTGGGTATCCATTTATATGTCCCTAAAGTTTTTCCTTTCTTAAAGTAGCAGAAGGAAGTTCTGTGCCCTTTTCTATTGCAATAATTACATGGTGCAAAAGGTTCATAGGTATGAATAGATTTTCGGAAATATCTAAGATAACTTTTACCTCCATCTCTTTTCTTTCCCTTTCTATTATCACTAACTGGGTTATACCCTATTCCAGTTCGATCATTTACCACTTTCTGACTCTTTAGAATAACTTGCAACATTTCACTACCTTTGGTGAACTTTTACAAAGCTTTATTTAGACGTTCATTCTCCGTTTTCAAAATTGGACACTCTGGACAGTTTTCTGTGACTACCTTTGTTATGGGTTTTTCAAGTTCTTTAACCTTCTTTCTTAAACTAGCTAATTCTTTAGCAAACTAAGTAATTCAATATGCATTTCATCATATTCTAAATGTAACTCATCATAGGTTGGTTCAGCAATAATTACCTCTTTTGTCTCTGAATTTGCTTCTTCTTGAGCCACGAGACAAATGTTGGCTTCCTCCTCAGGTTCACTTTCATCTTCTGATGAGCTATCTCCCCATATCCCATAAACATATGCTTTCTTCTTCTTGAATGATTTGAACTTTTTCTTTTCTTTGTTTCGTTGGGATAGTTGAGCACAGTCTGCTTTCATATGGCCCAATTTGTGGCATTCATAGCAAATAATTTCTATGCTAGAAGCACCTTTTTGAAAATTTCTCAAAGGCTAATCTTTTCTATAGAGTTTCTTGAATCTCCGGACAACCATGGCCAGCTCTTCATCTTCCACTACATTTTCTTCCTCAGCCTCTGTTTCAGGTTCCTTTTCCTTCATTATCTTGAGAGCCAGGCTTTTCTTCTTTCTGTCTTCTATGCCAGATAGCTCCTTTTTAAATTTTTGTTTGCTCTCATATTCGGCAAGACTTTTAAAGAGAGAAGCCACAAACATCATTGATTCTCCTCTTGATTCTTCAATGGTAGTGACTTTAGCTTCCCACTTGTTAGTGAGAATATTGAGAATCTTTCTCACTTGAGTATGTTGGTCATAGGTCTTTCCGAGAGCAGCCAACTTGTTAATGAGATGAGTGTGTCTCATTTCAAATTCTGCGATGGTTTCTCCCTCTTTCATTATGAGTAAATCATAACCAGTCGTGAGAGTGTTTACTCTACCCTCCTTTATGGCTTCAGTTCCTTCATAGGCTATCTCCAATGCTTTCCACATGTGTTTGGCTAAAGGGAGTGTGCATATCTTGAAGAAGTCATCTTCATTTAAAGCAGCCTGCAACATTAAAATAGCTTTCCTGTTAAGTAAAGCTTTCTTCAAGTCTTATTCATCAAACTCACAATGAGTTTTAGGAACAAGCACATTATTGACTTTCTTTTGAGGAACAAAATTCCCAAGTTCAAAAACATCCCATAAATCTAAATGAGTAGCCAAAATAAAGTTTTGAAACTTGATTTTTCAAAAAGAAAAGCGTTGGCTGTTAAATGTGGGAGGTCTAGTGATAGATGCTCCGTCACTGATAACATGCTCGCCAAATCCTGCCATTGATCGCTCTTGAGACTGTTAAGTCCTTTACATAATAGACCAACTCTGATACCAAATATTAGGAAAGGATTTGACCAAGAGGGGGTGAATTGGTCTAATAAAAATTTTCGCAAACTTTGAACGTAAAATAGAGTATGAAAGAAAGTGAACAAAGAGATTTATCCTGGTTCGGTCTACTTGACCTACATCTAGTCCTCAGAATCCTCTGAGCTTTTCCAATCCACTAATCTCAAAATGTTACAACAACACAGAAGGAAGACTCTCCCCCTTCCTAACTCAAATCAACCCACTGACACTTTTGCTCATGTCTTTTCCCACTCAAGATTCTCCAATCTTGAGTTACTCTCATAGAATCAATAAATGTATAAGAATATTCTCCTTTCTGAGAATTTAATGATGAACATGGAAGCACTGATATCTGAGAGAATGAAAACAAAGTAGGTAACAATAAATTTGATTTCAGTAGATGTGTTCTCTGTCTTCTGAAACTTCAATGCTTCGCCTTTTATAGTTGGGAAGTATTAATTATCCATTAGAAACATTTAAGTTTCTTTTACTCTCATTCTCATCATTCAACTTCCTGCAATAAATGCTTCTGACAGTAGGTATGGTTGTTTCTGCATTTTTGTTCGTTGAATTCCTTTTCGGTGAGACAATCAGAGTTCCATTCTCTGTAAATCATTAAAATAACTGAGTATTTATGATGGTAGACGAGATTCAAATAAATGTAGCATGAATTAGGAAAGATTTGAAAATGATGAAAGGCTTCTGACATTCTGCGTTATTGTCAGATAAAGCAAACTCAAGTTGCATTTGCTACAACTCGAGTTATTGATGAAATAAGAGAGAAGAATTCAAAAGCACTTTTGTTATAACTCAAGTTTTGTAAATAATGCTTGAAAGTTTTCTCATAACTCGAGTCATTATAAAGAAACTTGATTGATTTGAAGTTCATTTGATATTAAACTTTCAGCGTTCATCAAGTTCTAATAAGAGTTTTGTCAATACTCGAGTTACAGAACCTAAAACTTGAGTTTACACAAGATTCTGTAAGTTAAAACATTTTAAGTTCTTCGATACTCGAGTTTCATACTCTATAACTTCAAGTTTTGATTATTTTGAAATCATAACTTTCATTGCAATTCGAGTTTGATTGGAAGTTTTCAGTTTAAACAGGTTCACACCTCGAGACTCGAGTTTTGTCTCCTAAAACTCGAGTTATATCAAAACTTTTGTTGAAACTTTGAGTTTAGAAAGAAGTTTTGAAGTTCAAAAATTTTTCAGACCTCGAAACTCGAGTTCTATTTTCTCAAAACTCAAGTTGTATCAAAACTTTTGTTGAAAATTCAAGTTGTGAAAGAAGTTTTGATACTCTCTCTTCGAAACTAGAGTTCTGTTTCCCATAACTTGAGTTACAACAAAACTTTTATTGAAACTTCAAGTTTTGGAAGGAAGTTTTGATACTCTCTCTTCGAAACTTGAGTTTTGTTTCCCATAACTCGAGTTTCATCAAAACTTTTATTGAAACTTCAAGTTTTGGAAAGAAGTTTTGTGTTTCAAATACTTTTCAGAACCCAATACTCAAGTTCTGCAAGGCATAACTCGAGTTTTAGCAAAACTTCCATTAAAACTTGAGTTTTCTTTGAGAGTTCTGATTTTCTAAAACAGTTTTAGCACTCGAAACTTGAGTTATATAACACACAACTCGAGTTGTGACAAAACTTTTGTTCAAACTTGAGTTCTACTGAGAGTTTTGGATTTCTGAAACTTGTTTTAAAACCCGACACTCGAGTTTTGACTCCTAGAACTCGAGTTTTGACAACACTTTCATCAAAACTTGAGTTCTCTTGAAAGTTTTGGGTTTTGAAAGCATTTTTATACAATGTAACTCGAGTATTGAAGCTTATAACTCGAGTTCTCCCAACACTTTCACTAAAACTCAAAGATTACTTAAAGTTTTCTAAAAACAATGATTTTTATCATAAGTTCAAAAACATATTTGTCATCATCAAAACATTATCTCAACATAACTTTCTCAATTCTTCACTTTAGATGCATGCTTCTAATCAATATAATTACTTAGCCTTTCCAACATATCTACATGTGAATTTTCACATACCAAAATGATGTGATCCAATAGGACGTATCAAATTCAAATACACCATTACAAATTCCAAGTGAACCAATTGCAAGAGCAAGAGCCAAAAGAATCAAGGAAGCATTTAATGGGCTTGTGCGAGAGATTTTTCCAAAGAAAATGGTATTTGGAGAAACAAATGAGAAAGAAGACTTCATGGACATCATTAATTTGATTTGGGCTGAAAATGGATCTGTAGATCATATTTTGGGCTTGAAGGCTTCAAATTAAAGGACTTGGACCATGGGCTATACGTAGGAGGACTCATTTGGGTCTAAATAATCGCATTTTGGGCCTAAGATGCTTATTATATTTTGTTTATTTATTTATACAGAAATTTGTAATTTTAATTAGATAGGATTGGATAGAAGATATTTTGAATATCCTTATCCCTAGATTTTAGGATAGATATTAGTTTCAAAGTTTGAATTTTATCTTTACAGATTTTAGATTGAATTTTATCTTTTTAGGATATAATTTCATAATGTAATCTTTATAAATCCATTGCATTTCTCATTCTTGAGGAAACTATTAGATCAGATTATGTTTTTTAATTGAATTTAAAGAATTGCATTCTTGCAACTTCAGACTTGAGAGAGGATTCTCTCTAGGGTTATTCATTGAACTAATAGACTTATCAAGGACTGATCATCCTTGTGTCGTCTTCCAACACTTAGGGTCCTTGTTCTTTCATGTTCAAGGGTTCAAGTGGATCATTAACCTTTGTTTAGTATTCTTGGGGTGCATATATTTCATATTGGCTGTGGGTTCCCAAGATCTTTCACTAGTGCAAAAAGTACTTTTTAGACCGCATAAAAAAGGCTTTTTAGATTGCATATAGTTGCGGTTTAGATAAGATTGGTTTAAAAAGTAGTACTTTTTCAACCGCATGTAGATGCTGTCTAAAACGAAACCTTTTAGACTACATATCAGGACATGCGGTCTAAAAGGTGTCATTTAAAAAAAATAGACGAGAGCCCCTACTCCTGTTGTGCCCTCTTCGTCTTTGTTCTCAAGTGTTGGTAGGGGAATGAGATAATAGAGAAACATATATAGATGGCTATTACAGAATTTAGCTATAACACATATTTTCTACTTATTCATTTCAGAATTCATCTTATACACATGTGTATACCATGCACAAAGCAAAAATTAATCAAAGATAATATACAAAAATAATATAAACTTCTATGATATCATGTTGTTATTGGATGTCTCTAGCCTTGTGCTTGTAAGAGAAGACGTTGGCTTTATGCTTACGAGAGAAGACACTGGCCTTGTGCAAGAGAAGACCTAACCTTGTTCTTGCATGAAGATTGATCTTGTGATGGCCGCTCCAACTGAGTTTGGTGGATCTACGATGCTCATTCCTATTGTTGGCAGCTAGGAGCATCAATAACCCAAGTGTGAATGTTCTAGAAACTCAGCTTTGGCCATGCCTGTGTCTTATTTACCCCTTCGTTCCTTACAAATTTGGTTGAAGACAAGGGGGAGACATATGAATCTGAGACCTCCAAGGTGATGATAGCGTTGGAGAGGAGGAAGATGAAGAGGGGACTCGAGAGGAGGATGTTAGGAAGAAGAGTTGGAGAGGAGGAAGACAAAGAGGAGGCTGGAGATGAAGATATCAAAAAGGAGAGTATGACTTAAATTTTTAGTCATTTAAGAAGATGACTTTTTAGACCACACCTAATAGGTGCCGTTTAAAAAGTCCATCTTTTAGACCACACCTCTCAGGTGTGGTTTAAAAAGTCATCCTCTTAGACGGCACCTAAGAGGTGCGGTCTAAAATGTCTATCATTGAGGTGTAGTCTAAAAAGTCTTCCTTTTAGACCGTGCCTATTAGGGGCAGTCTAAATAACTAAAAAAGCTGTACTAATATTTACAAAAATGCCATCGTTCATATTTTTTAAACACCTTATCCTCTAAATGCGGTTTAAAAGGGGCAGTCTAAATAAGTATTTTTCTACTAGTGTTTCCCTTTGGATTGCACCATTTACTAATAGTATACTCACCAGGAAAGTCAATCTTATAAGCATTATCATTGACTTTTTCAAGCACTTGAAATGGACCATTGCCTCTTGGAGCTAACTTTGACTTTTCTTGAGCTGGAAATAGTCCAAAATAGTTCAAAAGCACAGCATAAGTCACATAACATAAAATACAAGTTTCCATTGCATCCTTGGAACCATATGGCCTTCCTTATGCATCCACAATCTTGCTCTTGTCCTTACTTGAAATTTGGCCTAAAGAATGTTATTTTTAGGAGAGTGAGATTTCAAAGAAATCCCCATAGTAAAATCGTTATCAAAGACATTAATATGCATGATTGTCATACAATTACAAGCTAGCCATGTATGAACATGTAGTGCTATTACTTAGAAATTAATTTTGCACATAATTATGAAATATCATTAATAATACAAATAGCACATATTTAGCAAAGAAACATGGAAACATTTATCAATAACAACCATAAGCAATATTTATGAAAAAGATAGTAACTTTGATACCTTAATTCCTTAACTTGACACTTAACTTTTCAAGTGACTTCAGAAACTTGCTTCTTGTATCTTGAGCTCTTCCTTGCAAAATTAACACTCATACACATAATATAATGCATTTGGTATCAACATTAAGCCATTTCTCATGGATTATAACACTTAAAAAATCCATGAAACTCAATCTTGACAATTTAAGTCCTCAAAATTTTAAATTTTCCAATTTTGATTCCAATGATTCCAAATTTGTTTTCTCACTTCTACCCTACACGATTTTTAATTCTAAATCCGTTGGAAGTATCAAAATCAACAAAATCATACTCCTTCATGCAAAACTCTTGCAGGATGAAATGTCAAAGAAAAATTGTAATAAATGTGATTTTCAACTTCTGTCACCATACACATGCATAATATCATTCATAGACCATTTCCAATGTCACACCTTCCTTTTCTAGCTTTATCATACATTAGAGACCTTAACTAAACCACTTGAGACTATTACATAAACTAGAATTAGTCATCCAAATGAATTTCAAATTTCTCACCCGAGTTACTATTCACTTGGTAACTTGAAAATTTTGGCCAACTTTGAAAATTCATAACTAATTCTAGAAAATTCTAAATTAAGTGATTCAAGTCTCTAAATAAAGCTTGATCAATCCCCTACAGGGTAAAAATACTCATTTAGTCAAATCCTTGCTCAATCAACACATTTTATTACGTGAACATTCACTGTTCATTTGGTCATTTTTCAATTTTCCAGATTTTTCCCTTAACATTGGGAGATCATAACTTTCTGTATACACATCCCAATTTAGTAAACTTTGATTCATTTTAAA